>CAUYPK010101511.1:0-21695 GCA_963574355.1 Loris lydekkerianus | reverse complement strand
ACTCCTGGACTCCAGCGATCCTCCTGCCTCAGCCTCCCTAGTAGCTGGGACTACAGGCGGCCCCCCCGGAGTTTGACACCAGCCCCCGCAACCATGACCCCCCACCTCAACAAAAAATACAAAAAAACAGCGGGCCATCATGGGGGGGGGGGGGCGCCTGTAGTCCCAGCTACTAGGGAGGCTGAGGCAGGAGGATCGCTGGAGTCCAGGAGTTTGAGGTTGCTGTGAGCTGTGATGCCACAGCGCTCTACCTAGGGTGACGGCAAGATCATGTCTCAAAAATAAATTAATCAAATTAAATTAGTGGCTCACGCCTATAAACCTAGTACTCTCGGAAGGCTGAGGCAGGTAGACCAGCCTACGCCAGAGTTAGACCTCGTCTCTAAAACAGCTGGGGATTGTGGTGGGCGCCTGTAGTCCCAGCTACTCGGGAGGCTGAGGCAAAAAGTCACTTGAACCCAAGAGTTTGAGGTTGCTGTGAGTTTTGATGCCACAGCACTCTACCAAGAGTGACAAAGTGAGACTCTATCTCAAAAAAAAAAAAAACATTAAATAACTATTTTGTAACCCGGCATTTTGTTTTGTTTCTTTTTTTTTTTTTTTTTTTTTTTTTCAGTTTTTTTTTGGCCGGGGCTGGGTTTGAACCTACCACCTCTGGCATATGGGCCCAGCGCCCTACTCCTTTGAGCCACAGGCGCCACCCTGTAACCCGGCATTTTCACTATGACTGGCTAAGGGCTAAGTTAATCTCTTCTTTCTTCACACAGGAATCCCTGGTAGATTGTGCTAGGGCACTGGTTCTCAACCAGAGGTGATCCCACACCCATCTCCCTTCCAAGGGGACATTTGTCAAATGTGACAGTTTTGACATTTTTGATTGTCATGACTGTGGAGGGAACAGCTACGAGCATCAGTGAGGTGGGGCCGGGGACACTGATGGGCATTCTACCAAGCACAGACAGCGCCCAGCAGCAAAGAATGAGCCAGTCCAAAATATCTCTGGTGCTGAGGATGAGAATCTCGGATCCAGAGGAATTGGGGAAGGTGATGATGAGGAGGAATGGAGGGCATTGTCTGCTTATGATGTAAAGAGATGGCACACACATTTGGTCCTTGCTGGTGGTGATTCTCTTCTAATGACGAATCTTTATTCCTCCCCCATAAGACTAGGGTGTGTGACTTAGATAACTGCCTGACTGATCACAGCCCAGTGGGGTAAGTGGAACTGGGGAGACTATTCTGCAGCTGTAAGACATGAGATCCTTGGTTTATGTATCTAGGTACATTCAATTGCAAATGGTGTTCAGCAGCAAACCAAACTATTTTTTTCCTGAGTCTTTTGTTTCCAAATCAATGAGAACAAAGAATGTCCATGCTCCATTCAAGCCGTTTTCATAATTCTGGAGTAAAAGAGGAAGTAATAGTTGGGCCATTTAAACTACACCGTGATAAAAAAAGGCCTGCTTATTAACCTTGTAAACATTCTATGAAAGTACAAGGGGAACCTTTATAAAGAACAGCCAAGTGTCCTTTTTATACAAGAGCCCTTTGTACTTTGAAATGTTCATACGTCTGTAAAATAGAAGTGAACAGAATAGCCCAGAATAATGCAATTTCCAGGTCTTCCAGGAATGATTCCGTTAGAACATTATTTTTTGGCATTTTTAACAGGCAGAAGATTAAGTTGCCTCAAGATCAGCCCCACTTAAAAAAACACAAAACACTTTGCACCCATGTTTAACAAGCCATCGGGGTAGATTCAAAGGAGGGCTAATTGAGCACTGGGTGTTCGAAGCATTCGGATGATGACCTGGGTTTCTTCTTGAAAACACCAACAGCACAGCCTGGCAGGAAGCAGGGATTACACAAGAGAATTGATTGAAACCTGCCCTCCAAACTGGAAGAAAAACTTTCAGTGAGAAACCGTGAAGGTTGAAATCGCTGCCTGTTGTATTAACCCTCCTTCAAAGGGCCTCCCACCTGATGAAAGGAAGCTTCTCCTCTTACCCCGGTTTGGAGCTGCCAGAGAAACTCACCCCAAAATAATGTGCTTTAGTAAGAATGATCCACCCTTCAGGAGAGAGGCGTCACCCTTAGCCCGACTCTCTTTATCTCTTTGTTCAGTATTTCCATTCTATCTCTCCATTCTATCGACATGTGTTTTGCAATCCCCTCTGGTGTTCCAAGGCCAGTGAAGTCACAGCCTCTGATAAGATTGTAAAGCCAAATGCATTCACTGCTAAACCATATTTTTCATGCTTTCCCCCACCAACTTCAATTTTCTCTTTCATAGGTCAGCTTTGGCAGGATTCAGCCAAATAAAGTTATGAAAAGACAACCTCCCAGGGAGATTTCATGAAGATGTTTTTCACTTAAATCCTTAGGCCTCACCTCACAGATGCAAAGGGCAGAAAATTACTAACTTACTAACAGCAATGATAACCAATAACTGAAGGAGCTCAGCCAGCCTCGAGTTATTTTTTCTAAGGGACAAAAAAAAAAAAAAAAAAAAAAAATACAGGCACTCTTCCCAGAAGAACCTAGGGGGCAGGAGGAGGGAACCTCTCTCTCCTAAAATCCCAGAAGTTTGCTGGCAGCAATTCAGTACATACCTGACCAAAGGGTAAAAAAAATGTTGCCTAACTGGTTTGACGCTTCCATCTGGCTACTACCAAGAGAAATAAACAGAATCTTATCCTTTCAGTTGAGTCTGACTTGGGCATTATTTGCAAGTAAATATTTATTGATCTCAGCACTATTCCATTGCTACCACGGCTGTCTTTGGAACAGATTGACTGAAACATTGTTCCGGATTAAGCTGTCTCCATAGCAACAGCCCAGGAGAGTGTGCACCCCACCCCACCTCCCTCTGTGGCCATTTGGTGACACTCTGCTCTCTGGTCAGTAGGTTGTAGTCGAATTGAGGAACATTCTTCCTTTGCTCTCTGGGTTCCAGTCTATGAGGATTTGTGCTGATGCTTTGCCCATCTCAGTAACTTCCACACGCGGGCATTTTTTTCTCCCTCTCTCTCTCTTCATTCAGGAAGTGGAGAGCTGAGCCCTGAGATTCTTTCTGCTCCGATGATATAAACAAATCGCAGAGGAAGTCAAGTCAAACTTTCCCTTGCTTCTTTTGTTCTCACAACTAGCAATTCAGAAAACAGAGCCAACTTTTTTTGGATGCCTTTTAAGGATTGCTCTTAACTGGAAAGGCAGAAACCTTCTTGCTTTTTTTTTTTTTGTATTTGTAAAAACAAAGATTCTCTTAACGTCATTTTTCAAACAAAGTAGAACTGCCCCAGAAGTTTAAAAAAAAAAAAAAAAATGCTGGCTTTTGAGATGTTTCAAACCAAATTGCTCTTTTTTTCATTATGGGATTACCTAATTGTCGTTCTTTCCTTCGGAAATCTTCAGGCTAAAATACAAACAGGAGAGCAATATGCTGGATAAAGGCTAAACCTGAACAGAAGCTTCAAGCCCTCAAAGACACAGCCAAGGAAAGCCAACAGGATTCGGTACAGGTGCCAGTGGAAGGCCTGCCCCAGACGGAAAGGAGACATCGTATCTGTCTGATCTGCGGATACTGCTTTAAACATCATATATAATTAAGTCCTTCCCATTGTGGAGGCTATTTGAAGTTTTATCATAAGCTTCACAAGATTTGTCTCTGGGTTTCAGTGAAGGCTCAACCAGAGGCACCTGATAATCCAGGTGACATACTCATCACACCTCTTCTTGTCATCTCATAAAAGCAGCTCTGTGCTAAATAACTGAAGGAAAGTAGAGTGGAATATGTAACAGATATTTTCAGAGATAACCCCGAGATGGATTCTCACCCTGGGTGTTCTATTACATTAATCCTGGCTCAAAAAAATAAGGAAGCTGCGACAGCCACATTGATGCCTTATGCCTACATTGTCTGTCTTAAATTGGCCCTCTCTATATGCAGGTGGGTGGCCAACATTGAACACAGCTTTATTCTCTCATAAAGGACATTAGAGTTCAAATACAAGTTTGAGCTGCTTGCTGAGCGTTCTCTTTTGTACAAAGGTATATGGTGGTAGTGTGATAGGGTTAGAAACAATATGTTATACATATAGACAGATGTATCTCATCTGATTACAGAGAGAGATGTATTGCACTTGGTTATAGATAGAGAGATGTATCTCACTTGGTTATTGATAGAGAGATGTATCTCACTTGGTTATTGATAGAAAGATGTATCTCACTTGGTTATAGACAGAGAGATGTATCTCACTTGGTTATAGAGAGATGTATCTCACTTGGTTATAGACAGAGAGATGTATCTCACTTGGTTATAGACAGAGAGATGTATCTCACTTGGTTATAGACAGAGAGATGTATCTCAGTTATAGAGAGAGAGATGTATCTCACTTGATTATAAAGAGAGAGATGTATCTCACTTGATTATAGAGAGAGAGATGTATCTCACTTGGTTGTAGATAGATGTATCTCACTTGCTTAAAGATAGATGTATTTCACTTGGTTATATAGAGAGAGATGTATCTCACGTGGTGGTTATAGACAGAGATGTATCGCACTTGGTTATAGAGAGAGAGATGTATCTCACTTAGTTATAGACAGAGAGATGTATCTTAATTGTTTATACAGAGAGAGATGTATCTCACTTGGTTGTAGATAGAGAGATGTATCTCACTTGATCAGAGATAGAGAGATGTATCTCACTTGGTTATAGACAGAGAGATGTATCTCACTTGGTTATTGATAGAGAGATGTATCTCACTTGGTTATAGAGAGAGAGATGTGTCTCACTTGGTTAGAGATAGATGTATCTCACGTGGTTATTGATAGATGTATCTCACTTGGTTATAGACAGAGAGATGTATCTCACTTGGTTGTAGATAGAGAGATGTATCTCACTTGGTTCTTGATAGAGATGTATCTCACTTGGTTGTAGATAGAGAGATGTATCTCACTTGGTTATTGATAGAGAGATGTATCTCACTTGGTTAGAGATAGATGTATCTCACTTGGTTATTGATAGAGTGATGCATCTCACTTGGTTGTAGATACAGAGATGTATCTCACTTGGTTATAGACAGAGAGATGTATCTCACTTGGTTATAGACAGAGAGATGTATCTCACTTGGTTGTAGATAGAGAGATGTATCTCACTTGGTTATTGATGGAGAGATGTACCTCACTCAGTTATTGATAGAGAGATGTATCTCACGTGGTTATTGATAGAAAGATGTATCTCACTTGGTTATAGAGAGAGATGTATCTCACTTGGTTGTAGACAGAGAGAGAGAGTATCTCACTCAGTTATAGAGAGAGAGATGTATCTCACTCGGTTATTGATAGAGAGATGCATCTCACTTGGTTGCAGATAGAGAGATGTATTGCACTTGGTTATTGATAGAGAGATGTATCTCACTTGGTTGTAGACATAGATGTATCTCACTTGGTTATATAGAGAGAGATGTATCTCACTTGGTTGTAGATAGATGTATCTCACTTGGTTAGAGATAAATGTATCTCGCTCGGTTATAGAGAGAGAGATGTATCTCACTCGGTTATTGATAGAGAGATGAGCTCATGTGGTTATTGATAGAGAGATGTATCGCATTTATTAACCCCATGTGTCGTGCTTTTTGGGTACTTGATAAAAGGGAGTTATGATTATAAAATTTAAGACATTATGTGAGTTCTTGCATGCCAGGAAAAATTATAATGGCAGTAGTAGAATTTGAACTTTATGATATTTTCAGTGATTTGTGTCAGAACACCTTTGCTCAGTCACAAATCTCTCTCCCTCTTCATCTATAAATACGTATATGCTGCAGATATTTCTAGACTAATAGGTATATAAAATCCCTTATGCAAGTTGCTATTGATTGTGTAATGATTGAATAAACAGTGGATGAAAGGATAATCTTCGGTTCTGGAAGCCAGCTTTAATTCACACTTTATTTTATATTAATTAAACTGTTTATTTACTTGTCTACATACTCTGTTGATTACTTTCTGGGCATGCTTTTCCCTTGAGCAATGACCAGGCTGAGAAAATGATTTTATTTACATTGCAAAGGAGAGAGACAAACAGAAATCCAGAGGCAGCAACTTGCATGGATGAATCCAAAGTATGGGATCATCAGTGTCACTGGCCACATGCACCTCGACACCCTGGAACCTGGGATCATCAGTGTCACCGGCCACAGGCACCTCCACGTCCTGGCACCTGGGATCATCAGTGTCACAGGCCACAGGCACCTCCACGCCCTGGAACCTGCGATCATCAGTGTCACATGCACCTCCATGCCCTGGATCCATTTTTGGAGCTCTAATGTAGAAACATGTAATACTTATAATGCTCCTGAATTTCTGTAAAGCAAACAGAGCCTTGATGCCTTGATGTGGTTGCCATATATTTACAGAATTCAACAATCACCTTCCACAACTGTGTGCTGGGCGCTGGAACACAAAGATGGATACTGCTGGCTAGTCCCCTATGCAGACTAAGCACATACTTCAAGGACCAGAAAAGTTATTTTTAATTTTGTTGTGCTGTTATGTTATTGTTCCTTTGCTTTTTCTTTCTTTCTTTTTTTTTTAATTGAGACAGAGTCTCTCTCACTTTGTTGCCCTGAGTAGAGTGCCGTGGCATCACAGCTCACATCAACCTCCAACTCTTGGGCTCAAGTGATTCTCTTGCCTCAGCCTCCCTAGTAGCTGGGATTACAGGTACCCGCCACAACACCCAGCTATTTTTTTGTTTGGCAGGCCTGGGCTGGGTTCAAACTGCCAGCCCTGGTGCATGTGGCCAGCGCCCTACCCACTGAGCTATGGTGCCACCTGTTTGTGTTCCTTTGTTTTGTTTTTTTTTGAAGCAGGGCCTCACTCTGTTACCCAGGCTAGAGGCATCATCACAGCTCCCTGCAACCTCAAACTCTTGGGCTGGAGCGATCCTCCTGTCTCACCCTCCCAAGTAGCTGGAACTACAGGCACCCTTTGCCACCTCTGGTTAATTTTTCTACTTTTAGTAGAAACGGGGTCCTGAGCTCAAGAGATCTTACCACCTCAGCCTTTCAGAGTGTTTGGATTACAGGTGTGAGCCGCCGCACCCAGCTTGAAAGTCATCCTTTAGCTTAGAACACGGGTTTGGGATGGATTTAATCGTCTGCAATGGTCTGCAAAATTGTGCACAGATGTATCATTTTCTGAGCAGAAAGTCCTGACAGACATCAGGTTTTCACAAATAATAGGGTGGTGATGAGCCAACAGAGCAGAGGGGTTGAGATGTTAACTCTTCCAGTGTATGATCTTGAACCACTTACTTAACCTTCTGAAGCTTGAGTTTTTCACAGAGAATAGAGCAATGATACTAATCATAGCAACTTCCTAAGGCTGTTGCTAAGGGTTAAGTACAATTAACGTGTGCGCCACCTCAGGCCCCCTGGAGGGCCACGTTGTGTCCACTGGGCACAAGTTGGTACAGGAGGTGGCCGCAGGTGCCTCGCTGCTCCAGGCCCCACGTGTGCCCTGACTGCTGTCTGCACATAGCCGCTTCCAATGCGCAAGTCTCCAGGGTCTTTGCAGAAGCTGTCACTCAACTGGCCTCTTCTGGAAGCCTTTCATTTTTGTCTTACCCCATCTCTTTCCATCTTTGTCAACTTACAAGCCAGATGTGGACGTGAATCTGGGACAGTCTTGATTATCCGCAATCGCATACTTCCCAGCTTTGTCAACTTGTTCTGAATCACCTCTTTGCTTTCCACACAGCCTCGCTCAGTCGCGGTTTCCAAACATTTAGACTTTGAAAACATGCCAAATCAGCCCTTTTCTACAGATTCGGGGAGCCAAGCTTCACTAAGCCCTGAGCTAAATTCACAGGAGTTACTGACATTTTGTTTTTGCAACAGTTGCCATTTTACAGGTGAGAAAGCTGAGGTTTAGAAACACATTAATTCATACCAGGGTGAGAGGTGGCCGGCTCAGGCTGCAAATCCCAGGCAGGCTGGCTCAAAAAGACGACAAGCCACCTCTTAATTTTAGCGAATCACTTCCCTCAGAGTGGGGAGGAGCGCAGAAAATGGAGATTTTTTAAGAGGGAGGAGGAATGGTTGTGCTTTATATCAGGTTATTTTTCCAGCCACAAGAGGGTGGCCCTTGCCCTGAGTAGCATATAGACTTTGTTTTTTTTAGAAGCACATCTAATAACGTATGAACATTTGTACTCAGCCATTTCATTCGTGGCTTTTAGCAAGAGATTTTTCTGTTAGCACCTAATTACTACATTATAAAATGATTCCCCGGAGGGAGAATCTTCCCAACAAAGAGAAGGCTGCATGGGGAAAAGCCCACTTTCTTAGACTTTGCCAAATATGCCCAAATTCTTTCGACAACTTTGAAAAACGACTTTCCACATAATTTTCTTCCGTTTGGTTTGCATTGTGTTAACCTCGAAAAGCTTCCTGTATCCTTGTAGAACGAAGTGAATATTCCTTCAGTTTCTTTCCATACTTCAAGAAAGAAAATATTTTCCTTGCGTAATGATCTATAAAGTTTCCTTCTGTGTAAAGTTACTGGGAATGTGCCCTCTCGAAGGCACTATATACAAATTACTTTTGATCCTCACTGTAGCTTCTGGTTAATGGACCAAGACCCAGTTCCCAGGTATGTAAAAGAGGCTCGGAGAAGTAAAGTGATTTGCTGGAGAAACATAACAGGGTCCTGACAGAAGAATCCAGGCCTGCCTTCTGCTGGTGCTAGCTCCTGTCACTGACACCATTTTTCCACATGTAGCCGATACATCAGTCTAAACCAGCAGTTCTCAACCTGTGGGTCGCGACCCCTTCGTAACCATGAAAACACATCCTACATATCAGATATTTACATTACGATTCATAACAGTAGCAAAATTACAGTTATGAAGTAGCAACGAAAATGATTTTATGGTTGGGGGGTCACCACAACATGAGGAACTGTATTAAAGGGTCACGGCATTAGGAAGGTTGAGAACCACTAGTCTAAACTATCTCTTTCGGGCATCTTTAAAACTTCTACTAGAACCCTAGGTTTCACATTTAGAACCTAGCAAAATGCCAAAAAAACAAACAACCAAAAAAAAGCACAACAACAAGAAACCTCTTTACCTGAGCTTTTCAGTTAGTTACTTTTAAGTCTTTAAGAGACTTAAAGCTGGCAGGGAGACTTCCAGTTTCAAGTTCAGCGTGCAGGAATCTTACAAGTCACTGCTCCATCCTAACAAAAAGTCAAAGTCTACCCAAATGGAAAAATCGATAGTTCTTTCGGATTCCTTAGAAGAAGTGTGGTCATGGGCCAACCATTACTCCCAAAGTTGTTGAGACCAAGAGGAAAGCACGGGGAATCACTACTCACCGGAGTGGAGAGCGCATGGTCCATAGGTTGCTGGAAGACCAGTGTGGACGTGTTAGAGAACTAAAAACTTCAGGGACCCAGGCACGGTGGCTCACACCTGTAATCCCAGTTACTTTGAGAAGATCATTTGAGAACAGGAGTTCAAGACCAGTCTGGGCAACATAGTAAGGCCTCAACTTGACAAAAAATAAGAAAAATTAGCCAGGCATGGTAATGTGTCCCTGTAGCCCAGGTTGCTCCAAAGGCTGAGGCAGGAGGACTACCTGATCCCAGTAGTCCAAGGCTGAAGTGAGCTGTGAGTGCACCATTGCACACCAACCTGGATGACAGAGTGAGAACCTCAAAACAAAAAACTCCAGGGGCTCTGTGAAAGACTGTATCAAGAGAATGAAAAGACAAACCACAGACTGGTAGTTCCTGTTTTAAAATGGGCCAAAACCAGACATCTCCCCAGCAAAGATGTACAGATCACAACTGAACATGTGAAAAGATGCTGCTTAGCCTGTGTCACCGGGGTCATGCCAGTTAGACAGTGATTGGATACCACTACCCACTTATTAAAAAGTCCCAAATCCAGAACTCTGACAGTGCCAAATGCTGGCAAGGATGTGGAGCAGTAAGACCCTAAGTGCTCACTCAGTGCTGGGGGGAATGCAGAATGGTACAGCCACTTTGGAAGACAGTTGAGCAACTTCTTATAAAACTAAACATACCCTAAACCAGGGGTCCTCAAACAGCGGCCCGCAGGCCACATGAGGCGGTGTGATTATATTTGTTCTTGCTTTGTTTTTTTACTTCAAAATAAGATATGTGCAGTGCGCATAGGAATTTGTTCATAGTTTTGGTTTTTTTTTAACTATAGCCCGGCCCTCCAAAGGTCTGAGGGACAGTGAACTGGCCCCGTTTAAAAAGTTGGAGGACACCTGCCCTAAACCATATGATCCAGCAATTGTATGCCTTGGTATTTACCCAAAAAGCTGAAAACTTATGTCTGTACAAAAACCTGGACACAAATGTTTACAGCAGCTTTCTTTTAACGCCCCAAACGTGGAAATAACCAAGATGTCCTTCAATAGGTGAATTGATAAACAAATCGTAGTGTGTCCAAACAATAGGCTATTTATTATTCAGCACTAAAAATATATGGGTTACCAAGCTGTGAAAAGACATGGAGGGAACTTAAGTGTGTATCACTAAGCAAAAGAAGCCAGACTGAAAAAGTTACATGCTGGACGATTCCAAATACACCACACTCTGGCAAACTATGGAAATAGTAAAAAAGATCAGTAGTTTCCATGGGTTGGGTGGAAAGGGAGGGATGAATGGACCAAGTATAGATTTTTAGTGTAGCGAAACTATTGTGTGTGAATCCGTAATGGTGGTTACATGTTCAAACCTGCAGAAATACAACACCAAGAGTGAGCTCTCAGGTAAGCTACTAGGCCTGGGTGATCATGGAGTGTCCGTCCATGTGGGTTCATTCATTGTAACCAATATGTGACTCTGGTGTCAGATTTTGACGGTGAGGTTTTGTGGGTGGTAAATGGGGCGTACATGAGAACTCTACTTTCTGCTCACTTTTGCTGTGAACCCCAAACTGCTATTAAAAATAGTCTTCAAAGAAACTGGGAGGCAGCCAAATACCCTCGCCTTTTACTCTCACATGCACACACTCACAAACAGAATACAGGCATACCTTGAAGATGCTGTGGGGTCGGTTCCGGACAACAATAAAGTGAATATTGCAATAAAGTGAGTCACACAGAGTTCTTAGTTTCCCAGTGCACATAAAAGTTATTTTTACACCATCTTGTAGTCTATTACGTGTACCATACCATTATGTCTAAAAAAAAATGTACAGATCTTAATTTAAAGATACTGTATTGCTAAAAATTGCTAATGATCATCTGAGCCTTCAGTGAGTCATAATCTTTTTGCTGGTGGAGGGTCTTGCTTTGCTCTTGAGGGCTGCCTGGTCGGAGTGGTGGCTGCTGAAGGTGGGGAGGGCTGTGGCAGTTTCTTAAAATAAGACAAAGTGAAGTTTGCCACATAATTTGACTCTTCCCTGTTAGGAAAGTTCTCTCTGCAGTAAGACATGCTGTTTGATAGCATTTTACCCAACAGTAAAACTCCTTTCAAAATTGTAGTCAATCCTCTTAAAATGTAACCCCACCAAACCAGTCTGGCTCAACTTTTATATAACAAAGTTGTGATTTGTTTTCCAGTTGCCATGGACCCCCAAGTTGAAGGTCAGATAACCTGACTACTCCCAATCCTGCAACTGTAAGTGGAACCTAAGTGCTCTGGCCAATGTGAGGAGTGGGACTAAATTAAGAAGCACACACCTGCATGGCAGGATCTAGCATCCAATCAGATCAAGCCCTGGTATCACTCCACTATGGTATCCAATGAGAACACACCTCATTACCCTATGCTTATAAAACCCAACTCAGCATCCCCCCTCCCCACTTGGGGAGACAGATTTGAGCATTTCCTGTTTCTGTGTTAGTTAACTTGCAATGAAGATTTTCTTTTCTCAGAGACCCATACCATATTTGCATCTATGTGCTTGGGGCAGTGAACCTGTTGATTGCTCAGTATTAAAACCCTGCCCATTGTTTTATCAATTAAGTGTAATATTCTAAATCCTTTGTTGTTATATCAGCAATTCATGATATCACCACCTGGAGTATATTCCATCTCAAGAAATCACTTTGTTAATCCATAAGAAGCAATGCCTCATCCATTCAAGTTTTGTCATGGAGCATTTTCAGGTGCCACTTCTAATTCTCCTTCTTTTGCTATTTCCACATTATTTGTATTTGACATTATTTCCTCCACTGAAGTCCTAAACCTCTCAAAATATTTAATCAGCCACCCTCCCAAGCCAGGCATGGTGGCTCGCCTGAGGCCGAGGAGGGTGGATCTCCTGAGCTCACAGGTTTGAGAATAGCCTGAGCCAGAGTGAGACCCAGTCTCTTAAAAAAAAAAACTTTGGGCTGTAAATTGTTCAAGTTTCTTCTGTGTAGCATTGAACTAATCTCTAAATAAAAACTAAATAATTAGTTTCAAAAAAAAAAAAAACAATAGCTGGGCGTTGTGACAGGTGTGTGTAGTCTCAGCTACTTGGGAGGCTGAGGCAAGAGGATCGCTTGAGCCCAAGAGTTTCAGGTTGCTGTGAGCTGTGATATTATAGCACTCTACTGAGGGTGACAAAGTGAGACTGTCTCAAAAAATAATAAATAAATAAATAAAGCTAAAAGTGAATAAGGTTGGTGAGGAAGCCACATCAAAAGCTGAGATAGGCCAACAGCTAGGCCTCTTGTGTCAAACGGTTAGCCAGGTTGTGAATGCAAAGGAAAGTTCTTGAAGGAAATTAAAAGTGTTCCTCTGGTAAACATATGAATGATGAGAAAGTGAAACAGCCTTACTGATGACATGGAGAAAGTTTTAGTGGTCTGGATAGAAGATCAAACCAGCCACAAAACTCTCTTAGGCTAAAACCTAATCCAGAGCAAAACCTTCACTCTCTTCAAACTCTGTGAAGGCTGAGAGAGTTGAGGGAGCTCTAAAAGAGAAGTCTGAAGCCAGCAGGAGCTGGTTCACCAGATTTAAGGAAAGAAGCTTTTTCTATAACATAATAGTACAAGGTCAAGCAGCTAGTGCTGACGTTGAAGCTGTAGCAAGTTGTCCAGAAGATCTAGCTCAGATGATTGGTGAAGGTGGCTGGAAAAATCTGCAAATGACGGATTTTCAATGTAAATAAAATATTCCTATAGTGAAAGATGATGTTATCTAGGACTTTCCAGCAAGAGAAGTCAAGGCCTGGTTTCAAGGCTTTAGGGGACAGACCGGCTCTCTTTTTAGGGGCTAACCCACTGGTGACTTTAAGTTGAAGGCAATGCTCATTTACCATTTTGAAAATTCTAGTGCCCTTAACAATTATGCTAAATCTACTCTGCCTGTGCTCTAGAGATGGACCAACAAAGCCTGGACGACAGCACATCTGTTTCCAGCAGGGTTATTGAGTATTTTGTGCCCACAGTTGAAGCTACTGCTTAGGGGGGAATGAAAGGTTTCTTTCAAAATATTACTGCTCAATGACAATGTGCCTGGTCACACAAGACCTCTGATGGGGATGTATAAGGAGACCAAAGTTATTTATTTTTATTTATTTTTATTTTTATTTTTTTGCAGTTTTTGGCCGGGGCTAGGCTTGAACCCACCACCTGCAGCATATGGGGCTGGTGCCCTACTCCCTTGAGCCACAGGCACCGCCCCCAAAGTTTTTTTTTTTCAAATATTTTATTTTATTTTATATTTTGAGAAAGAGTCTCACTTTGCAGCCCTCAGTAGAATGGTGTCATAGCTCACCTCAAACTCTTGAGTAACCTCAAACTCTTGAGCTCAAGAGAGTCTCTTGCCTCAGTTTCCCAAGTAACTGGGACTACAGGTGCCTGCCACACTGCCCAGCTATTTTTTTTAGAGATGGGATCTTGCTCTTGCTCAGGCTGGTCTTGAACTCCTGAGTTCAAGTAATCCTCCTGCCTTGGCCTCCCAGAGTGCTAGGATTACAGGTATGAGCCACCAAGCCCAGCCTCCCAAAGTTGTTTTCATGCCTGCTAACCCAGCATCTATTCTGTAGCCTATGGATCAAGGAGGAATTTTTACTTTAAAGGCTTATTATCTAAAAAAAAAATACTTATTCCAGCCTGGCATTGTGGCGGGCACTTGTAGTCCCAGCTACTTGGGAGGCTGAGGCAAGAGAATCACCTAAGCCCAGGAGTTGGAGGTTGCTGTGAGCTGTGACACCACAGCACTCTACTGAGGGAGACAAAGTGAGACTCTGTCCTTTAAATAAATAAATAAATAAATAAATAAATAAATAAATAAAATACTTATTATCTAAAAAATCTTATAGCTGCCATAGAGAGTGATTTCTTTGGTAAATATGGGCAAAGTACATTGAAAACCTTCTGAAAGGGAACCACTATTCTAGCTGTTGAAAGGGGTCAGTGGTGGTGCCCAGAGATGAGGCCACAGCGAAGATGTTCAGCCCAAGTTTATTGAAAGTGGGGGCAGTGGGGGCACCACCTGGGCAGTGCGAAGATGGCACCTGCACCCCAGGGGCAGCTAGAGACCCCTTTTATATGAGACCTTAGGGGATGGGCAAATTCCACAACTTGCCCTCAAGTCATCCTTTGGCATGAATTTCGAGGAGGGGGGAAACTAGCCAGATCCCTTGTGTTTTTGTCTTAGGAGGAGAGGAAGGGAAAGCGTTTGTGTGTGGCTATGTTAGGCCCCCCAGCAGATGCCATTAAAAACATTCTTGATTCATGAAAGGATGCCAAAATATCAACGTTAACAGGAGTTTGGGAAAATTTGATTCCAATCCTCATGGATGATTTTGAGAACAGCCTGAGTGCTGAGATTACAGGCAGGAACCACCATGCCTCGCTTAGCTTTTGATTTAAAGTGAGAGACATGTGACTCTTTCTTTCACTTAAACACTTGGAGGCCATCATAGGGCTATTAATTGGCCTAATTTTAATATGGCTGTGTCTTGGGGGATAGGGAGTGGAGGTGGAGGGTTGGAGGAGAGTCAAGGGATCAGTCAGGACACACACGGCCTTCACAGATCAAGGTTGCTATCTTACACGTCACGATGACAGATGAAGTAATAATGAAAAAGGTTGAATATTGATATAATTACCAAATGGGACAAAGTGAGTCCATTCTGTTGGGAAAAAATGGCGCCAACAGACTTGTCACAAGGTTGCCACAAACCTTTAATTTGTAAAACAAAACAAAACAAAACAGAACAACAGTATCCACAAAGCTCAATAAAGAGCAATACAGTAAAACAAGGTGTGCCTGCAGATAAAACTTGAATTATAAGCTCTTCCCATGGCTAGCTAAAAAATTTTTAAAACAGGTTTATTAAAATATAGTCACATATATTGTGAATATAAGTTGAAGATAAAATAAGTTGACTATGGAAGTCACTCTTTAAGAGTAGATAATTCAGTGGTTTTAGTATATTCACAGATGTGTACAACCAACACATTTAGAATGTTTTATTACCTACAAATAACCCTCTAACCTTTAGCTGCCATCCCTGCCCCACCAAACTCTCCTTGACCTACAGGTTCTAAACAACCACTGTCTGTTTCTATAGATTTCCCTGTTCTGACTTCCATATAAAAGGAATCATATAGTGTGTAGCATTTTGTAACAGCTTCTTTTATGTAACATATTTTTTGTTGTTGCTTTTTTGTTTTGTTTTGAGACAGAATCTCAAGCTGTCACCCTGGGTAGAGTGCCAGGGCATCACAGCTCACAGAAACCTCAAACTCCTGGACCCAAGAGATTTTCTTGCCTCAGTTCCCAAGTAGCTGGGACTACAGGCACCTGCCACAATGCCTGGCTATTTTATTTTTTTGCAGTTGTCATTGTTTAGCTGGCCTGGGACCGGGTTCCAACCCGCCAGCCTCGGTGTGTGTGGCCTGCACCGTAACCACAGAGCTATGGTTGCCGCTTTATGTAATATATTTTAAAGCTTCATTCATTCATATCGTTGCGTGTAATCAGCACTTCATTTCTTGTTATGACTGAATACTATGGTACAAATAGACCATATTTTTGTTTATCCATCAATCTGTTGCCAGACATTTTCATTGTTTCCACCTTTTTAGCTATCATGAACAGTGTTACTATAAACTTTTGGATACAAATTTTTGTGTGCTAGTTGAAGAAATCAGCCCTAGGAGAAAATGATTCAGTGCATTAGCAGTCTAGATAGAAGGCTAAGAGACTATAACCACACACATTCTGTTTTTCTGCAGACATATTTTCAAGACCATTGTCTTTTAAAAAGAAGTGATGAGTAAGTTAACTCAGGGCACAATGATTAACAGGGGTTTTAGCTGATCTGGTGTGGATAGAGACTCCGTGAAGTATCACCACACAGATATGTGAAGTTTTCATTGGTGGCACTTAAATATTCCAAAATTTTATGGAAAAACACATATGGGATTAATAAGAAATCCTTTTCCTTTGTGATGGATTCTATGGCAGGTGAAGGGGAAAGAGCGCTGTTTGTAATCATTAGCTGGAGTCAGACGTGCAGGCTTCGCCATTCATTAGATATTGAATCATTAGCGCAGGTGGGGATGTGCTCTGCCCTCCAGGGCTCGGCCTCCTCATCAGTAAATAGAGATGATAATAGTAGTAACAGGTTCCAGAGAGGCGAGTGGTTCATGTCTGTAATCTTAGCACACTGGGAGGCCAAAGAGGGAGGATCCCTTGAGCTCAGGAGTTCAGCCTGAGCAAGAGCAAGAGCAAGACCCCATCTCTACTAAAAATAGAAAAACTAGCCAGGCGTTGTGGTGGGCGCCTCTAGTCCCAGCTACTCGGGAGGCTGAGGCAAGAGGATTGCTTGAGTCCAAGAGTTTCAGGTTGCTGTGACTTATGATGCCACGGCACTCTACCCAGGGTGACAGAGTCAGACTCTGTCTCAAAAAAAAAAAAGAAAGAAAGGAATAGTAAGAGCGCCTGCATTGCAGAGCTGTTGGAAGGGTTTTGTGAGCTAACACACACACTCTTGGGTTAAAATTGGCTATGGGGGCGGCTCCTGTGGCTCAAAGGAGTAGGGCGCCAGCCCCATATGCTGGAGGTGGAGGGTTCAAACCCAGCCCTGGCCATAAACTGCAAAAAAAAAAAATTGGCTATTGGTATTGAGGAAATGAGGGCTGTTTCATGAATCCCAGCATGTGCCGGGTTAACTAGGTTGTGAAAACTTAAAACCTTAGGAAGCACAGTGCAAGTGCAGAATGTGATGGTCTTTAAATTCCCCCCTGTCTGGTTTTCTATTTTGTTTACCAGAAGCTGCTCCTTCTGAGGAGAGAGGGGAAGGGAGGTGAAGAGAGACCAAGACAGAACATTTGTGAAATAGTCACAAAATTTAAAAAAATAAAAAAAGTTTATATCTAAAGGTGGCTGCCGTTGTGGCAGGACCCATTGTGGCCCATTGCAGCCCACTCACTGCACAGCCAGGAATGCACATCCCAACGTCCCACCCGTGAAAGACCCAGCTTCGGGACCCAAGCTGAACATTTTTGGGCTGGAGGCAGTCCCTGTGTAGCCTCTGGGCAGGAAGAAGAAGATATTTTTACCCCCTCCTGCGGCCCCACCTTCTGGTGCAGCAGAAGTCATAACCTCTGTGGCTTTCTCACCTTCTGGGACCTTTGGCAAAATTCTTGCGGCTGGTCTTTGATGCCCCTGTTGGCTGCTACGCCTGCAGCATCTTAAAGCAAGATCACAAAGAGGAAAACTACAGGTGTTTGCTTGGTTCACATCTGTCTCCCCAGAGTAAAATACAGCACCTGGCTCCGAGAATTTCATGAAGGAGTGAAAGAAAAGTGAATAAAGAATGAAGGGGAAGGAAAGAAGGAAGGCAGGAAAAAGGAAAGAAAAGAATAAAGGAAGGGAGTTTCTTAGACGTTGAGACGAAGTTCTCTGGAAAAGTTTGCCATGAAGTCATATAAGGTAAAGAACAAAGGTCACCCTTTTACAGCCTCAGTGCTTATACAATGTGTGTGCGTGTGTGTGTTGTACAGGCAGAACACTGTAATAGCCAAAGATGGTGCCTCTTAAGTCAAATGGACCTCAGTTCAAGTCCCAGTTCCCCTTACTTAACTAGCTTTCTGTTTTAAGCCTTAGTTTTCTCATCTATAAAATGGGCATAGTATGGAATAGCATCTACATTGTAAGAACACCACGAGAGCCATATGTAAAGCTGTTTTTTCCTTCAAAATATGTGTTTGTTTATTTATTCATTTATTTGTTTATTATTATTGTCTCGCATCAATTTGAGGGTACAAAGAATTAGGTTAGAATGTTTGCATTTGTTAGATAGACTCCTTCTAATCATTGTGTCATATGTAGAGCTCTTAATCTAAATTTCTCTCGCATAATAAGTTCTCAGGTAATATTGTTATTGTTATATCATTTATTGCTTAATTTTTATTACCAATGGATGTAATGACCATATTTGATGGGGTACAAAGAGGAAAAGTGGGGAGTAAAGTAGGTGAGATGAGTCCAGGGGACACAGACTTAAAAAGAAAGAACATTTCTCGCTGCAGATTTCAGGTCCTAGCAGCAGGTAGTTAACTCACTGATTGTGATGTTGGGAGGAAAAAGGGAAGGATTATGCCACCCCCTGAGCAAACCGAGAATGGTGTGTGCCTAGAATGGTCTCGCAGATGGCCACGCCCCTCTGTGGAGCTGGAGAACAGTCACAGAGGGTAACTGTGATCAAGAAAGGGAGGAAGGCCAGGGAGTCAGGACCTTGTTAGGAATTAGTCTGGCCAGAGGATAAGGGGGTTTGGGGGGATGGGGCGGTATTCCTCAAAGGGTGCAAAGTTTCAGTTGGACAGGAGGAATACACTTCCAAGATGTCTTGTACAGCATGGAGACTAGTTTATAGTAGTACAATGTATATTTCAAAATTTCTAACATAGTAGATTTTAAATGTCTGCACCACCAAAAAAGAATGTGAAGTGATAAATATTAATTTGCTGGACTCCATAATGTCTGCATACATCAGAACATCCCATTTTACCCCATAGATACATACACTGGTTATTATTTGTCCATTGAAAATAAAATTTTTAAATTCTCTTAATTTAAAAAGAAGAAACTACAAACACTTCAGTCTGGAAAAATGAAGTCTGGCCAAGGGATGGGATAAAATGGGGACTGTTCCCGCTCATGAAAGCCCCTGTCATTTTGGTTTATGGCTTTGTTTTCTACACAGAGCACACTTTAGCCAGGTCTTAGGCTGCACCACAGGACTTGCCGTGCTTATAGTGTGGAAATGATTGCACATCAGTAGGGTCATATGGTTCATCCTGATGCACTTGTACCTGGTCCCCAAAGGCCTTTGGGTCTTGCCTTATTTTTAGTTCCTCAAACTGCCAGAATAGCTCCTGTTTCCAGGTCTCTACTCACGCTCTTCCTTCCCCTCACACCCTGCATCTGGCCAGCTCTACTCACCACCAGGTTTTGCCTATGACAGTCCTTCCTATAGGAAGTGTCACCCGACCCTTCAGTGCCCAGGCTGATGGACCTTTTGAATCTTCTAATATTAATATTCATGATGACAACAGCCATCACTTAAACAGGACTTACTATGTACCAATGCCAAACATTCTTCCAATACAGTAGACCCTCCACAGCTGACCACCTCCCTACACAGACGACCTCCTTAAGTTGACCTAACTTTCTTTTTTTTTTAAACACAGTCTCACTCTGCTGCCCTGGGTAGAGTGCTATGGCATCATAGCTCACAGCAACCTCAAACTCTTGGACTTAAGCGATTCTCTTGTCTTGGACTTAAGCGATTCTCTTGCCTTAGCCTCCCAAAAAGCTGGGACTACACCACAATGCCAGGCTAGATTTTTAGAGATGGGGTCTCAATCTTGCTCAGGCTGGTCTCAAACTTCTGAGCTCAGGCAATCCACCTGCCTCAGCCTCCCAGAGTGCTAGGATTACAGGAGTGAGCCACCACATCCAGCCTAGTTGACCTAATTTTCATAGACCAGATATGCACCACATGTACAAAGCAGCTCAGGAGGCCTAGTTCCTTGCGTTGACCACCTCTGTATGTTGAATGGTCTGTTACAGTCCATTCTACTGTGTGTGCATGTGTATAAGATACATACATCTCTGAACCACAGCTGGCGATGAGTCAAGGCCATTCCCTTGACAGCGGGAGTAAGGTGTAATGAAAACATAAACCATATATAAGTTACTTCTCACAACAACACCATTCATAATACTATTATTATCCCCATTTTACAGATGAACAACTAAGCCATAGAGATATACTGGGACTGTCTCACACCCATAGAGCCAGTAGGTGGCAGTGCCAGGACTTGAACTCCCTCTGCCAGTTCCCCAGAGCTGAGCCCACACCACCAGGCTCTCCTGCTCCTCCCCGCATTACATTTTGCTTGTCTTTCTCCCCTTTAGACAGCGGGTGGGACCAGGATCGGTGTTGCCCCCAGGTATATCTGCAATGCCTACTCCTTTGGCGCAAAGAAAGCCCCAAACGCTTTTATTTATTTATTTTTACTGGACTTGACGGACGGAAGGAGGTATTGGCAAAGTATCAAGGGATGGGCAATCTTTACAAAACCTGTTTTGAACCATTGCTGATTAAGCAGCTTGTGAATTGATTAAAGGCTGAGAGCTGAGAGGGAAAACACAGGCAAGAATGCAACTCTGAAGAATCCATTCTGAGGGGTGTGTGGGCAGAGAGAGTAACCACAGGATATGGTATTTGGCTTTTCCCAGAAAAATGAGTTTAATGGCGAAATAAATGATATAGTGACCTTTCTTGCATTTCAATATCCTTCAAGTAATAGAGAAGTGGGAAATATCAGGAAAAAAGAGGACTATCAAGGCATTGCAGCCTGCTGGAAGATATCTTCTACATAGACCTTTGGCTAAATAGCTGCGGCCCTTATACTTTTAACATTGACTTGCTATGGTGTTGACTACTTGCTGAGTCCTTTGTATGCGCGCATCACCGCTCCAGTGAAGAAAACAAAGTTGCTGACCAGCTGGAGCTTGCTTATGTCCTAGGCTGTAGAGCTATGTGGCCCAGTATGGCAGCCACAAGCCTGGAGTGACCAGTGAGCACTTGAAATGGGGCTTATAAGAATTGAGAAGTGAGGCCCGGTGCGACACCTTACACCTGTAATCCTAGCACTCTGGGAGGCCGAAGAGGGTGGACTGCTTGAGCTCAGGTGTTCGAGATCAGCCTGAGCAAAAGTGAGACCCCATCTCTACTAAAAATGAAAAACTGAGGCAAGAGGATCACTTGAGCCCAAGAGGTTGAGGTTGCTGTGAGCTATGAAGTAATGGAACTCTACCAAGGGGGACAAAGTAAGACTCTGTCTCAAAAAGAGAAAGGAGTCTCTTTTCACAAGATGGCGCCGAAAGTGAAGAAGGAAGCCCCTGCCCCTCCCAAAGCCAAAGCCAAAGCAAAGGCCTTGAAGGCCAAGAAGGCAGTGCTAAAAGGCATCCACAGCCACAAAAAAAAGAAGATCCGTACATCACCCACTTTCCGGCGGCCAAAGACTCTGAGACTCCGGAAGCAGCCCAAATATCCTCGGAAGAGCGCCCCCCGGAGAAACAAGCTTGACCACTATGCCATCATCAAGTTCCCTCTGACCACTGAGTCTGCCATGAAGAAGATAGAAGACAACAACACACTTGTGTTCATTGTGGATGTCAAAGCT
>CAUYPK010101510.1:0-125643 GCA_963574355.1 Loris lydekkerianus | reverse complement strand
TCCCCATTGATCCTTGGGGGAGTTGATCTACTCTGATTATTCATATTGCCAGAGTTTTTCTGTTGATTTTGCCTCATGATTGTTTTTCACTGTTGCCTCTGGCCATCCTCAGAGTTGGGGAGGTGTCTCTCCAAGAATAGACCCCAGCGGGGTCAGTCTATTGTTGCTGGATCTTTGTAGGGAGTGACCCTGTGTAGTTTCTCTGGGGCTGCTCTAGCTGGGGAGTTCTGGTTGTGGAAGCAGCTCTGGTGTGTGACACACCCGGATCCAGCAACAGGGCGGGTGGTGGTGCGCACGGTTCTGGGAGTGCCTGGCGCCCAGTGACGTTGGCACAGAGAGCCCAAGGCTCCAGCAGTCTCTGGCCAGGAGAAGGGCTCTGAGCAGAGGCAGGGAGGGCTCTAGAGGGCACACAGCTACCAGAGTCCCTGGCCAGACAAGTGGGCTATTTTGGAGGCTGGGAGGACACAGGAGGGAGGACGCAGGGTTGCACAGCTTCCACAGTTCCTGGTCAGGACATGCGGAGGCTAGGTGGGTGCGGGTCGCAGGTCTGGGGTTGCGGCACAGCTCTTATGGAGGTCCAGGTGGCACCAAGCCCAGGAGTTTGAGGTTGCTATGAGCTGTGATGTCACAGCACTCTACCCAGGGCAACAGCCCAAGGCTCCAGTGTGCCAAACTGGCTCACTCTGCCCTTAAGGATTAAGGCTGTAAGGCAGCTCAGTCACTAGGTTACTAGGTCCCGCCCGATCTTTGCTCTGGGACCCCGAGGGCGGAGTTTGCCAGGGCAGTTCTCTCACAATGGCTTTCTGTGCCCAGCTCAGTGGCTCAGTCTGGGGCCCCAGACAATGCCCAAAGTTCTGCGCACTCCTGCTCAAGCTCTCCCCAAGGTAGTTCAACTGAATGCCAAGTCCAAAAACACCAAAACAGTTCACAGATAAGGGTTTGCAGTCTCTCTGCTGCTTGTACTTACGGTTGCCGGCAGGATTAGGTTGATGGAACACACGCAACCACGCAACCACTTGCCAGTTTTCCACTGTTTTTGTCCTCCTCTTAGGATCCAGAAGTCCTTGCTGACTCCCTGTATCCTCAAAGGGATGATTATAGGCAGATACCACCAGCCAGAGATGCCTAGAATCTTATCTCCCCAGACTCACCATGCCTTGTTGCAGGGAAGCTGTTACTCGGCTGCCATCTTTAATCCCTTCTTACAGCCCTCTGAGCCTGGGACTACAGTGTCCAGTTTACAGGCCAGGAAACTGAGGCCCAGCAGGTGACTTGATGAAAGCTCTCAGCAGTAAGTGGCAGAACCAGGAACTGAGTCCAGGTTCGTCCGAGTCTAGAGCCTCTGCCTTAGCCAGTCCCTGCATCCCTGTGCTGCATCCCTAGTTCCTGGGGCTTGCTGGGCCCTCCCTAGCCCTCCAAGCCCCATGGAGGGGGTGACTTTCCTACCCTCTCCCTAAGTTGGCAATGTGGGCAGAGAAGGTGAAGAGCCTGGGAGGCACAGACAGAGTACCTGGCCCTACTGCCAGTCTCTCCCCTTTCATCTGCTGGCAGAATCCCATCTTGCAGTCCCTGTCCTTGGAGTCTTTGGGGGTCATTTTAACGAGGGAGTGTTGGTTATACCTCCTTATCACCCCTTCCCCTCCCTCCCCCAGAGCCTCCTGTTGTCTCCAAAGTTGAATCACCAGTGTCTTGGTCAGCTTGGACCACAGTAACAAAATACCATAGACTAGGTGAGTAATAAACAATGGATTTATTTCTCATAGTTCTGGAAGCTGCCAAGTCCAAGATCAAGGTACCTGCAGATTTGGAGTCTGGGAAGGGTCTATCTCCTGGCTGGCAGGTAGCCATCTTCTCACTGTGTCCTCACGTGGCAGAAGGGCTAAGGTAGTTCTTGGGCTGTCTGGGGCCTTTTTATGAGGGCCCTAATCCCGTTCACGAGGGCTCTGCCCCCATGACCTGGTCACCTCCCAAAGGCCCCTCCTCCTCATACCATTGTGTGGGGAGTTGAGGATTTCAATGTATGCACTTCAGGGGGACACAGACAATCAGTTTCTGGTAGCCAGTGCCCTTGGCTTCCTCACACTAGCCTTTCAATGTAGGCTTCTGCAAACTCACCAACAGTGACTATGCCTTAGCATGAGGGACTGCACGTTTTAAAATCTGATGGGGGCAGGTAGGCATGTATGTTCACAGGAAAAAACACCTGTGGTGGGCTGCTTTCAGGCTGGGGGTTCAGCACCCCTCTGGTTTTGCAAAGGGGACCTGGCTGAGGGGTAGTGAGAGTGGCTGTGTCAAGACATGTCAGCTCATGACACGCTTGTTCCCCAATGGAAGAGATGTGGTCATGGTGACTGCAGGGGGGTTGCAAGGTGACTCAGTGTCACCAGGGGCTGGAGAGATATGCCACAACAGTGGCTTCCTGCAAGGCACAGATCAGGCCTGCACCTGCATGTCATTGGCAGTGCCCATAGGAGGGCAGCCATCGGGAACCAGCATTGCCTTCTAGTAGCCCCTCCAGTTTAGAAATGCAAGTTCACTTTGTAAACACCTTCCATCCCCAAATTTTCACTGCCTTACCCCCAGCAACCCTATGAAGTATATAGGGGCAGGAGACTATTCTCCTATTTTACTGCTGAGAGATCTGAAGCCAAGAAAGGGAGGGAAACTTGCCCAAGGTCACACATCAAGCCAGTAGCAGAGGCTAGAATATACACCCCTGCTACCATTCCAGGGTAAAGAGTTTTGTGCACCATTCTGAGCTGCCCAGGATCAATATACACAGCAATCACTTACTGAGCCTTTTCTGTCCCCACAACCCTATGAGGTTGTCTCATTTTATATACAATGAAAGGCTAGTCTCAGAGGGGGTGTAGGCAAGGGCCTGAGTGAGTTCACTGAGGCCCTTGTCACCCTTCTGGGGTTAGCTGTGTCCACCAGAGGCTGCTGCTCCCCCGTGCTCCCCACCTCCCAGCCCCAATATCAGGTGGCAGAGAAGAAGACTACAGATTCCTTCCCATTTCCCCCACTCAACCCCAGATGAGGGGGAAGTGCTGAGTAAGCTGCAGGCTTGGCCGGTTGCCAGGCTCACAGTGGGAGGAGTGGGCTGCCACATGTGATGGGTGCTCCTGGAAGGAGGGTGGCCTGCAGGGGCCACCCCCAGCTGTCTGAATCTCAAGTCGTCTTACTCATTTTCCCAGCCTCGTCCATCCTGGGCAGGAAAAGGCAGCAGAAGGGAGGTGGGCCCGGGAGATTGGAGGCTCTAGAAGTCCAGGGAGTTCTGTAGAGGATTAGCCAGCCTGGGGAGGCTTGGGAGGGCGTCATGCACCAAAGGCCCCACCCAGGGACCTTGACACACAGCTAGCCTCCTGCAGTGGCTTCTGAGAGAAAGGGGCACTGAACACTGGAACAGATGATTTAGGATTGGAATTTCCTTTCCTGAAAAACTTTCTGAATAAGGTGATGGCTAATGGCAATAACACTCAGCATGCGTACAATTTCCCTCTTTAACTTATTCCATTTTTCTTTTCATTCTTTTTAATTGAAAACAAATCCCACAAGGTAATACACGAATTCATATACACAATGAAAAGATTTAAAGAATAGAAAAGCCTAGTAGACCTGCGTTGTCCAATATGGTAGCCCCTAGTCACATGGAGCTATTTTACATATTAAATTAATTAAAATGACGTGACAGTCTCTCTAGCCACACTTCAAATGCTTAATAGTAGCCACATGTGACTTATGGTGACCATATTGAGTGGTACAGATATAGAACATTTCTATCATCACACAAAATTCTATTGGACAGCACTGGCTAGACCATAAACTAGGAAAACAATAGCAATCAAAAACTAATTTTTGGAATCAATTTGGTTCCTTTGGACTTGTTTTATATGTTACATATGTGTGGGTATCCATAGCAATAGCCCTCTTGAATTTATAAAACCTTTCTGTATACACGATTCCACCTAATTTGCCCAGCTTCTTGGCCTCATGAGTATGAAAATAATATTTCTCCCTTTTAAAAAATGATAGCCTTTGTCATTGTTTTGTGTTATTTTACAGATGAAGAAACTGAGGCTCAGAGAGTAATTGGGCCCCAAGTGAAGAGAGGGTTGAAACAGGTTTATTCCCTAGGAATGAGTTCCTTCCCCTTCCACATCCCTGAGGTGCAGCAGATGTGGGGACTGCAGGGGTCCTTACAAATCCCTGCACATCCCACTACATTGTGTGTGAGAAAGAAGCTCAAACAAGCAAAGAGATCTGGGAGGTCTCACTCCTGGGTATCTCTTCTTTCATTTTATTTATTTATTTATTTATTTATTTATTTATTTATTTATTTATTTATTTGGACACAGAGTCTCACTATGTCACCCTCAGTAGAGTGCTGTGGCATCACAGCTCACAGCAACCTCAAACTCTTGGGCTTAAGCAATTCTCTTGCCTCAGCCTCCCAAGTGGCTGGGACTTACAGGCGCCTGCCACAACACCTAGCCACTTTTTGTTGCAGTTGTCATTGTTGTTTAGCTGGCCCCAGCTGGGTTCGAACCTGCTAGCCTCCGTGTATGTGGCTGGTCCCGTAACCACTGTGCTACGGGTGCCGAGCCACTCTTCTTGCCTTTTTATTGTTCCCCTTGAAATTGTCACTTGTCATTTTCTGATTTTAAATCACAATTCATATTTACTGTAAAAATTTGGAATGTACAGAAATGTGTTAATAAGGAGAAAGAAATCTCTTAATCTCAGGATTAACAACCACCGTTTGCCAGTTTTCCCTCCCACCTGCTGAGTAGGAGAGTTCGGTTCTTCCACACCTTCCCATGTCCTTGGGAGCTCGGTCTTTATCACGGCACCCATTCTTATGGGCTCTTAGTGTCGTTTTAATTTAAGATTCCTATTCCTTTTCCTATACTGTTGGCCATTTTGATATCCTCAGAATGAAGCTGCAGGCCGAGTCTCTTGCCTGTTTGGTTGTTTGTTTTCTTATCTTTTCCTTATTGCTGTGTACACATCCGTATATCATCTGGCCATGAACCGTTTGTTGGTTATGTGTGTTACGAATGCCTTCTCTCACTCAGGCCTTGAGCTTTCATTCTTTTCATGGTGTCTCGATAAACAGAAAAATATTCATTTTGCTGCATTCAATTTTTTTGGTCTTTTCCTTTAAGATCAGGGTGTGTATGTGCATCTGGTTTGAGAGGTCTCTCTCTCCCGTCAGATCCTGAGGGTGTTCTTTGTAACTTTCTTCTACAGGCTTTTCTGTTTTGCTTTCTACCTTTAGATTAGGACAGAGTCTATCTGGAACTGTTGTTTGTGTAAGATGTGAAGGAGAGGCTAGATTTCATTTTTCCCCGGTGTGGAAGCCTACTTGTTTAGCACCTTTAATTGAAAAGAGAGTCTTTTCCTTGAGGTTCTGCTGTGGCCATGCAGAATCAAGTATGTGTGGGTCTTTTTCTGTACTGTTCTGCTCTGAACTGTGTGTCTGTCCCTGCACTGATACCACACCATCTTAATCACTGTAGCTTCATAGTAAGTCGTGAGGTCCCGCAGAATAAATTCTAACCCCTTCTTCGGGTGTGTCCTGGATAGTTTCAGCCCTTTGTATCTCTGTGGGCCTTTTCCCTGGATACCTTTGGGATTCTAACTGATGATTGCACCGTTTCAGGAGATCAGTTTGTGGAGAATTGATACCTTGAAGGCATTGTCTTCTGCTCCACGGACAAAATCTATTCTTCCATCTCTATATTCTTATATTGTATGTTTGTGATGTTTACTGTGTAGTCATAAGCAGGCATCAGGGGGGATTTGGCAGAGTGATTAAGAAAGTGGACTATAGACTCAAGAGATTGCCCAGGTTCACATCCCAACTACATCACTTGCTAATTCGGTAGATGTAGTGAGTTGCTTAACTTCTCTGTCTTAGTTTCTTCTTCTGTAAAATGGGATTATAACCAGAGTAATCTTACAGGATTCTTTAAAAGGATTAGCTTAGTTAATATCTGTAAAGCAGGAGGAGCTATGCATGGCACACAGTAAACTCTGGAATATGTTATTATAGTAAATAGTAAACTCTGGAAATGTTATTATAATGTTATTAGTAAGCTCTGGAAAAGATAAGACAACAATAGCCAAACAGGTAATATGGTCATAGGATTCAAAATAAAAATATATAAATAAAAAGATGTATGAAGAAGTTAGAAAATCTTTCTACCTTTGTTTCCCTTGTCCCTGGTCACACCCTGTGTCACTACTAGTTCACTATATTTTCTTCGAAGGTTTCTTTATGCAAATGCAAATAATTATTATTTTTTTACAACAACATGCTGTTCTGTACTTTGCCTCTGTTGCTTAACCACATATCCTGAACATTTTCCCGTATCAGCACACAGAGAGCTTCCTCATTTTTTACAGTTGTATAGTAGTCCATGTGTTTACCCTATCCTGTACTGATGGGCGTTTAGATTGTTTCCAGCCTTTTCTCCATTGCAGACAATGCCTCAAGAAATCCATGAGTCCTTTTCTGTGTGTTATTTTGCATTTGTACAATTGTTTCTGTAAAGATAAGTTCCCACAATTGCTGGGACAAAGGGCATGTGTGTTTGCAATTGTAGTAGGAATCACTAAATAGCCCTTGATGAAGGCTGTACTAATTATGTTTCTTCCAGCTATATGTGAGTTATGTAGAGGCTCTTCTTACTAGCTGTATATTATTCCTGTGTTTGTATTTGGTTGAACATCTAAAATTGCTTTCTTTGTAGGTCAAAATGGTTAAATGTTGTAAGTTTCATATGGTGCTAATATTTCCTCAATTACTTAATTGTTGAAACATTATTTATTATACCCTCTTCTCTCCAAGCAATGGGCTCAATACTAGATGTGCATAGAAGCCAATACTATAGCTCTGACTTTATTGCAAGATCCACCAGCAAGGAGATAGGAGGCAGTACTCAAACTTGTCTCCCCAAGCTGAGGGGCTGGGGGCTGAGAGCAGGTTTTATGGGAAGAGAACTATGAGGCAGATAGAAAATGCAGGTGGGCATGACTTGATTGGGTTACACAGACAGGCAGTGCCAGGTCCTTGGCTCTTAAGTTTACACTATAACAAAATATGGATCCACTCACTTCTTTTTTTTTTTTTGAGACAGAGTCTCACTATGTCACCCTGGGTAGAGTACTGTGGTGTCACAGCTCACAGCAACCTCAAACTCTTGGGGTTAAGCAATTCTCTTGCCTCAGCCTCCCAAGTAGCTCGGACTACAGGTACCTACCACAACGCCCGGCTATTTTTGTTGTTGTTGTTGTTGTTGTTGTAGTTGTCATTGTTGTTAGGCAGGCCCCCGCTGGATTTGAACCTGCCAGTTCCAGTGTATGTGGCTGGCATCCTAGCCGCTGAGCTACAGACGCCGAGCCTCCCCTCACTTCTTAATTTGGTCCATGCTTCACAGTTGGGGCACTTAGTTTCTGATACTGTTGACTTTCTTGTTCTGGCCGGCTCCGGGGTCCCTAACTGGACATGCTTGGTTCACCTGTGCCTGCTTGTGCCTTGCAGCCTGGGGGTCCATTGCAAACGAAAAGCAACTCAACATTCTGTTATTGACAAACTTGAACCAGTTTCAACTGGTTCTGTGGTTTTACTGTTCTATGCTAGGCCTGGGCACACAGGGGTAGATGTCTCTGACACTGGAACACAGCTTGGTTTGGGGACAGGGCCAGCATGTTACAGGCAGTCTTATTCACTACTTGGAATTTCTAGTGTTTCACAGCTGCTGAACATCTTTGTCCTCTAAGCTTTATTCCCATTTCAAAAATATCTCTTTGAGGTAGTTTCTAGAGGAAAATAGCTTAAAATTTACAATCTTTGCCAGAACAAGAGAGCAGAGTTCTCTAAATATGTTTGTACAGAGCCAAGATCAGTTCTACAGATGAAATCCTTTTAAGAACTTTTCTTTTTCAAAGCTTTGAGTTGTTCTAATTATTTTTTGAATAAGTGGGCTGCCTCCACAGGTTCCACCAAGGTGCATGTGGGGGTCAGTGTGGGCAAGCAGAGCCCACTGTGGACAGCAGGGCACCTGGCTGGAGGCAGGAAGACAAGGCTGGAAGCTGGAAAGTGCTGGACACACTCTGAGTAGCAGCAGTCCTGCAGCACACACAGATGTGGAAAGTTTGAAGGCCTTTGACCTGCCAGACCCCTTGATGTGGGTTGTGACGTGTGAACCAAGGCAGCCTGACCGGCTCTCAGCACTTCCGGGGCCCGGAAGACCTGCCTAGGCTGACTTCCCCTCTGAGAGGCTGTGGGCAGGGGCCACAGAGCCCGTTTCAGGCTGCTGGGGCTGACCCACCCAGGGTAGGGGGCTTTGGGGTGTACCCTGTACCCCACTTTGTCATGGAAGGCTTATTGTTTTCCTGAGAGAGGGAACTTTCTCACAACTGGATTTCCCAGATGCCACTCTCAGAGCCCCCCAAGCATCTGTGGGAACCCACCAGGGCCTTGTCGAGTGTTTGCACATTAAATGTCTGTGAGCAATTCTGGTTCTGAAACTGGCTACTCCTCTTCCATCCCTATGGACTCCATGGTCACTCTGGAATTGTGTTTTTGGTCTTACATGCACCAAAGCCTGGGGCAGAACAAGGAAGCATCCGTGGCTCAGCTTCACACATATCCAGGAAGAAGGAGTTGGCACACTCAAAGCCACAGAGACACTGGCCTGGCTGCCTGCCTCCTCTGGCTGTCCACTGGGGCATGGCTGGCCTGGCTTGGAAGACAAGTCTTCATGGGAAGCTAGCCAAGGGTCAGTTGAGTCACAGAATCATGAAAGTCACTGTGCTGAGTGGAGCCTTAGTCTTTGGTCTGATCTGTGCTCGGTAAACACGTGGCACAGCTGCTGCCACTCCTGCGTGTGGAGTCCGGGGCAGACATCCCTGGTAGATCCCTGCGTTCTCCCTCAGCCCAGGCTTCAGCAAACAGTCTGGGCAGCTCTCCAACACCATGTTATGTTTATTCTCCTCAGTACAATGATTATCCTTCTGTCTTTGCACTTCTGAAATGTGTTCACATGGAAACTCACCCTACTTGCCGTCCCAGATCTAGTCCAACGTTCTCATTTGCTGACGAGGCTACTGAACGTGGAGAGAATTGAGTTGCAAAGATACATAGTAAACAATGGAACCAGACAGTGCCATTTCCTTTGTTTCATACCTGTTCTCCAGATGAATACCGCATTTGCCTTGTCATCATTCATCTCATAAAGCCCTTACAAAGCCCTTCATTTCAACAATGCCATTCCACCCTCAAAATCCAAATTAATTTTCCATATTTTCCCAAAAGTATTGCAGAGCTACAGAACAATTTATGCTGCCTTAGGTCAGGTTAATAGGAGTAGAGTGTCTGAGGTAACGGTCACAGCTTTCTGTGCTGCTCAGGACACACCTGCGGCATTGTTCCCCTGTTTTGCGACACCACATTTCAGAAGTACAAAGACAGGAGGTTAGTAATTATACTCATAAAGATAAAAACAATATGATATTGGAGCTCAAAAGCATTCCATAATTTATGATCTATTGATTTGTGACAAGGCTGCCAAAACAATTCAATAAAGAAAGAATAGTCCTGGAACCACTGGATATCCACATGCAAAAGAAGGAAGTCAGACCCTTACCTCACACCATAACATAAAAACTCACTCAAACTGAAACCAAGACCTAAATGTAAGAGCTAAAACTATAAAACTCTTAGAAGAAAACAGGAGTGAAGTCTCATGACTTGGGATTAGGGAATGCTTTCTTAGGTATGGCACCAAAACCACAAGCAACAAAACAAAACAAAAAATTAGATAAGTTGGACTTCTTAGAATTAAAAAAAATTTGTTTCAAAGCATATTCTGAAGAAAGTAAAAAACAATGTGTAGAATGGGACAGAATAGTTGCAAATTTACAAAAAGAAAAAGAATGAATTTATAACTTAGTAATAGACAACCCAATTTAAGAATAGGCAAAGGATCTCAATAAACATTTCTCCAAAGGAAATATACAAATGGCCAATAATGAAAAGATGCTCAACATCAGTAGCCACCAGGGAATTGCAAACCAAAACTGTAATGGGATAGTATTTCACAGGCACTAGAATGGCTGTAATCAAAAAGGTAGACAATAACAAGTATTGGAAAGGTTGCAGAGAAATTAGAACTCTCATATATTGCAGATGGGAATGTAAAATGTTACAATCACCTTGGAAAACAATCAGGGAATTCCTCAAAATGCTGAACGTAGAGTTACCATAATCCAGCCATTCTACTCCCAGATATCTACCCAAGAGCACTGAAAACATATGCTCCACATGTGAATATAAGCAGCATTATTTGTATTGTCCAAGAAGCAAAAACAACCCAAATGTTCATCAACTGATGAACAGATAAGTTAAAAGGGGTATGTCCATACAGCAGAATTTGGCAATAAAGAGAAATGAAACATTGATACAGAGTTACTGATAAATTATACTAGCTACTGCTACATGGTTGAACTTTGAAAATATTATGCCATGTGAAAGAAGCCAGAAATAAAAAGGGCCACATGTGTATGATTCCATTTATAGGAAATGTCCAGAATAGGCACATCTATAAAGACTGAAAGTTAAGTTGGCAGTTGTCAGGAGCTAGAGTGTGTGTGTGTGGGGGCGGGGGGGGGCCGGGGGGGGTTGGGAGGAAATGGAAAGGGACTGCTTATGAGTAAGGGGTTTCTTTTTGAGCTGATGAAATGTACTAAAATTGGTTGTAGAGATGGTTATGCAATTCTGCCCCTATGTCAAAAACCATTGAATTGCACACTTTAAATGGTGTTAAAAACCAAACCACTTTATTTGCAAATTCATGGAGACAGTGTGTGTAAACTGTTGACCCAGCTCACAGTCAACCACAGTTGATACCCCTTCCCTCCAAGTAGCTGTGTAGAAGAGTCAGCTGTCCAACCTGGAAAACAGAAGACGGGGAAGGGGGGGGGTGTTGGGAGCCACCTTCCCATAGCTGAGGGGAGTGGGGGGAGCTGTTCCTATGGCATTATAAAACGCAGAAAAGGCAACAAGGGGAAAGATTTCAGGAGAACAGATTTCTTCTTGGTAGAAATTGAGAATTTCTTCTCAGAATGGGTTGCCCAGTGAGGAAGCTAGCTCAGGTGATTAAACATCTTCAAAGAAATACCATTACTACCCCATGGGGAAGGTACAAGGGAGGACTCAGGTGTTAGGGGAGCAGCTGAGATGGGAGGCAGCCTTAACCTTCCATGGTGGTGCTACAGCTGGCAGCTCCTGAAAGCCCATTGTTAAGGACCTAGAAATGTTGCTAGCTGGTTGTTAAACCTTTGAGAGCCTGACATCAGCAACACTAGGAGTGTTTACATTGTGGACATTGGCAGTCACTACTCATTAAGGCTTTTGCTTTTTTGTTTGTGTGCATTTGTTTGTTTATTGTCTTAGACAAGTGCTGCGTCTGTGTGCTCTCCTACCTCCAAACACCCAGATCCACCACCTTCCCCACTCCTCCGGGGGTAGCTATCAACCTAAACTTGGTGTATGTAGCCAAAGACAAGACTTAGACTTGTTGTGTATGTTTTGATGCTTTATATCAGAGGACTGATATAAAAATATTTGTGTATCTTATGTAAATGTTTTCCTTCCCTCTGTGATTTGCTTATTTCGTGTAACATTGGATTTTGTCAATTTGATTTTAAAACTTTACCTTTTGATGTGACCTCAAACTTCTAGAAAAGTTACAGGAATAGTACAATGAATTCTTGTGTGTACACTCCTTTAACCAGATTTACTAGTTAGTAACATTTTGTCACATTTCCTTGTTTATACTTTCTTCCTCTGATTTTTAGAATATATTGCACACATTGTATCTCTTCACCCCATATACTTCAGCGGATATTTCTCAAGAACAAGGATCAAAATCAAGATCTCAACATTAATACAAAAAACAGAATTTTGAGATTGAATTAGGTAACATTGCTTCCTGTCTTTTTTATTGGTACATAATAGATATGGGGGGGAGGTACATGTGATACTTTGATGCATTCGTATAATGTATAACAGTCAAATCAGGATAATTGATATGTAGCACCATTTATCTTTTCTTTATGCTGGGAACATTCAAATTATTCTCTAGTAGTGATTTTGAAATAAATAATAGATTATTGTTTACTATGGTAAAAAAAAAAAAAAACCGTGACCTCAGTCCATTTCTCATGTTGCTGCCATAGCAAGTGAAGAGCAGCAGGTGTGATCAGGGCCTGCTTGAAGGAATGAGGTACACTTAGTGGGACTAAGTTGGCCTGCGTTCCCAAAGCAACAGGTGTTCCCAGGAGAAACATGCGTGGTTGCCCCAGCGAGAATAATGACGTATTAGAGGTGTTATCACGGGCCAGTTATTATCAGCTCCATTGTCCAGATAAGAAAACCTTTTAAAGATGACTTTTAATCACATAAGTAATGCATGATTGTTATAAAAATGTAAAGCAAATCCCCTGCACTTCTGAGAAATGACTATTTAATTATGTCTTACAAACCTTCTGGAAATTGTTTCTATGTATATTTATATCTCTCTCTGTGTGTCTCACTCTGTATACACATATATTCCCAAGGGGATAACAGACATTTTTTGAACACCCTTTCTTTGCCATGTATCACAAGGTTACAGAAATAAGACAGATTTTTAAAAACCTTCAAAAGTTGGAAAAGTACAATGGAGCCAGATGGCTTAGGGTGGAATCCCAGGTTTACCACTTATTGGCTGTGTGACCTTAGGTGAATTATTGACCTCTCTGTGCTTCAGTGTCCTGATCTTTACATGGGACTATTAGGTATAGGGTAGGTGTCTTAGTTTCCTAGGGCTGTAGTAACAAGTTACTACTAACTTTGTAGCTTTAAACAATAGAAATTTATTTTCTCACAGTCTGAAGGCCAGAAGTCCAAGCTCAAAGTGTTAACAGGGTTGGCTCCATCTGGAGGCTGTGAGGGAAAATCCGTCCCATCCCCTCTCCTGGCTGCTGCTGGTGCCTGTCTGTCTTGGCATTCCTTGGCCTGGGACATCCTAACTCCAGAGTCTGCCCCTGCCCTCACATGGACTTCATCATGGACTGTCACTATGTCTCTCTATGTCATTCCTTCTTTTAAGGACACCTGTCATTAGATTTAGAGTGGTCCCTAAATCCAGAATGATCTCATCTCAGAATCGTTAATTGTATCTGCAAAGACCTTTTTTTTTCCAAATAACGTTATGTTCCCAAGTACCAGGGGTTAGGATCTGGATGTATCTTTTGGGGGGATACAATTCATTCTACTAGGTTGAATTAGGTAGTTGAGGATGAGTGAGTAACCAGGATCTGTGAGCAAATGAAACCAGCAAGTTACTACCTGGTTGGCATTACCAGGGCACTCTCCCACCTTGGCCCCTCCACTTCTGTGTCTCATGGTGCCTTGTCCAGAGCCATCTGGCTTCCCTGTAACATTTATCATTGGAGCCACAACTGGCCTCTTGCTGGCCCAAGAGCCGTCCTTTAAGGGGCAAGGACCAGCCTCTCCAGCCTGTTAGACCCCTTCTATCTTAATGAAGTTGGGAGGCCACTCCATCTAAGGTTGGGATTATGGATGAGGCAGAGACAGCTTTTTCTGGGGCTTCCCCTGCCATCACACATCCCTCAGAGTTCTGGCCAAGTGTATACAAAGGACCTCAGTTCTCCACAGCGGGGCTGCATTAGAACTCTCTGTACCACTTCCCCAGAGCTAACACAGGTAGCCCAAAGCCATGTTGAGTTGAACTGGGAAGTGTCTGTACCTTGTACCTTTCTTCCCGACAAGCAGCAGCCAGCCAGGGCCCCATGACTGGGGGAGCTGATGATCTTACTGCTCTGCCCTACACGTTGTCAGCCCAGAGGCCGCCTCTCCACTCCAGAGTGAGGTCCATCTTCTCACCCAGGGTGAGTAGGACTATAACAGGGACACAGGCCCCATGTCCAGGAGCTGTGGACACACCAGGCCAGTTCTCACCTTCTTCTGGTGAGAAAATCCCCATGTGAGCTAAGTGGCTAGGTTTTCCGAGCATCTGATCACACTGTATCTGGCAGGCAGCCTGGGCAGGCATCTGGTAGAAGCTGTGGGATTGGCAGCTTGTGGGCCTGCTGGTCAGAGCTCATTGCTCTATACCGTATGACCAAGAGGCAGACTAGTCGTGGAATGACTTCTCTTCCTAGTGGAGCCTCTAAAGCTTGCAAGTCTCATTAGTTTGCACTGACAGCACCGTTAATTGTCCAGGGTCGCTGTTGCTGCCTTCGCAGGGCCCTTGACAGAGCTGGAGCAAGGCTGATGAGAAGGAGGGCAGGCCTAGGGTGTCGGAGTGGCTGCTAGCTCTGCCAACAGATGGCAGATCTGATGCCATGTGGGTTCAGTGACAGTCCCTGGCAGTTGGAGCCAGGCTGGTTGATAAGAGTCAGCACAACAGGCCAGATGCAGTGGCTCACACCTATTATCCGAGCACTCTGAGAAGTGGGAGGATCCCTTGAACTCAGGAGTTAGAGACCAGCCTGAACATGAGAAAGACCCTGTCTCTACCAAAAATAGAAAAATTAGCAAGGTGTTGTGGTGGGCACCTATAGTCCCAGCTACTTGAGAGGCTGAGGCAAGAGGATCACTTGAGCCCAGGAGTTTGAGGTTGCTGTGAGCTAGGCTGACACCATGCTTTCTAGCCTGGGCAACGGAGTGAGACTCTGTCTCAGAAAAAAAAAAAAAAAAAAAGGAGCACAGCAGTGAGACAAACTTTGACTGTGTTGCTGGCAAGCACCCTCCCTGGTGGGACATTTTGCATCAGAAATGGGTCCCCAGAGAGCTCAAGTGACCTCCAGCAGGTGGTTAGCTACATCGCCCTTCTTTGGCCCTGTCAGTGCCACATCACTTTGTCTCTTAAGGGCTCTGTAGGACGCAGTACAAGGTCCAAATCACCCCCAGCCTCAGCCACTCCTTCTCTTAACTGCTAGACATTGCTTGAAGGCCGAGGTCTGCAACCTTTGCCCTCTTATAGATTCTTCTCAGCCCTGAGATCCTTGCATCTGCCAAACCCCCCCTAGGGAACCCTGAGCAGGGCAGGCCTCTGTGGATGGCCTCCTTTTTTCCATGTGCACTGGCTCACCCAGAGAGAAAGGAGGTCATCTCCAGGGTTGAGTGATTCCTGGAAAGCAGTGTCTTTCCCTCTGGCAGCTCCAGGATTTGAGGCTAAGCGGCTAAGGTCCAACCCTTTGGCACTTATGACTGTGAGAAGTCTGGGAAGATCCCAGGTCTTGTCTTTTCATAGGCTGTGAAAGGGATCCTCCCAGTGGTTTGTTTCTCTTCCAAGAGCACTATGTTTTCTTAGCAGTTGTGCCTGTGTTCTTGTCGAGGCACATGATTCCCAGGCCCATGAACTTGTGGGTTACCACTGGGGCCAGATGTTAGGCACAAGATGAGCAACACCCGGATGTGTGCTCCACTGACTCCAATCAAATGTGCCAAGTCCTAAAATTGAGGCTACAGAATGTTAAAGTTGTAGCAGGAAGAGAAAGAGAAGTTCAACTGGAGGGTTGGAGGGATAGATTAACAATAACTAACATTTACTGAACTGTGCACAGGCACTGTGCTGAGCCCTTGACAGACATGTCATCAAATTCTGGCAGTGACCCTCTTAAGCACAATTATGTTTTGGTAGGTAATTAAACTGAGGCCCAGAAAGATAAAGCAATTGGCCAGAAGTCACACAGCCTATATGTAAACTTAGGTCTTCTATTTAATAGCATAGCAGACAGGCTTCATCTGAAGTGACTATAAAACATTTTAAACATATACAAGAGTTGCAAGAATTTTGCAGTAAACACCCATATATCCACCAGTGATGCTAAATATTTCTCTGTGTTATTATATAGTTTTATCCATCCATGAATGCACCTTATTTTTTATGCATTTCAAAGAAAGCGTTAGCATGCATATCATGAACTAGAGTTCAGTATTTACTTAGGGTTCTTCTTTATTGCTGTCATGTAAAAGTTACATATGATTAAAGTAAATACACGCCTACGTGTACCATTTGAACTTGGTATACATGGATTCCTATGGTATGTACTTTTCTGCATCTGGTTTCTTTGACTCAGCATCATATCAGTGGTCCCCTTTTCTTGCTTATTGTTCTTCCATTGTGTGGCCCTACCATGGTCTACTGCTCCTTTGTCCCCATGATGGACAGCAGGACTGGGTACTATTGAGCGACTGTGAGTAAAGCTGCTAGACCTTTCATGTGTAGTCTTTTCATTTCTCTTGGTATATTCCTGGGCATGGAATAGCTATGTCATAGGGAGGTGTGTGTTTAGGATTATTTTTAAAATGCCTTGTTTTTTTCCAAAAGTAGTCACATCGGTTTATTTACTCACCAAGAATAAACGAGAGTTCTGGTTATTCACCAACATGTGATCATGTCAGGCTTTAATTTTAGCCATTCTAGTCGTTGTGCCGTGGTGTCACATTGTGGTTTTAATTTGCATTTCCATAATGACTAATATTTTGAGCACTTTTCACCTTGTCTGGCCATTTTTATGCCTTCTTCGAAGTATCTGTTCGAAATCTTTTGCTCATTTTAAAAATCAATTTGCTTGTTCTCTGTTAGATATGCGTTTTGTAAGTGTTTTTCCCCCGCCTGATAGGCAGACTTTCAAAATTTTGATGCAGTCTAATTCACCTGTTTTTTCTTTTATGGTAATTGCTTTTTGTGCCAGTCCAGTACTTTTGCCTACCAGTTGGAGAATCTGGGGAGGAGGAAATAGAGAACTTGAAGGAGGTGCTGGGAGATGGAGCAGCTTGAGCAAAGGCAGGTTTTATTGGGGTAATGAAGTGCAGCCCTTCTTAAGGGGTGTCTGTGGGGGAGGAGGCCCAGAAAGGAAATGCTGTAAATATTAGGGGACTGGACTGGATTGTTTGGCAGTGGGATCCGCTGCATGCTGCATGCAGAGGGAAGGATATGATCACAAGAGAGTGAGATGGTGCAGTCGCATGATGCTGGTGCCTGGCACAGAGTTTCCACTTGGTCACCTTGACAGCAGCAGTTCATGCCTCAGGATGCTGGTGGCTCTGCTGGTGGAGAAGCGGGTTCATTCCTGTGGCCCCCCACAGTCTCTCCTTGGTCCCAGAGGCCACCCAGATCCTATCAGATCTTCATGGGTCCATTTCTTCTTGCCCAGGAAGCGTGAGGGTGATGCAGGCAAGCAGCTAGCCAGGAGACCAGCCCCTTCCCTCAGCCCTGGGGAACTGCCTTATATAAGTGGATTTAGAGCCAACTCCCCCTGTGGCTCCAGAATGCTCCTGGGACCCTCACCCAGCCCCACTCTGACCTCATCCCCTCTCTCATTCTCAGCCTTATTACTCACCCCACTCCCCACCATTCCCCCAGAAGCAAGAACTCTAGACTTTGGAGTTTTCCTTCTCCCTGGAAATCTTTTCTCCAGACACCTGCATCCAGGTGTTTACTCCACAGCTATCTGTACAGCGGGGCTTCCTGGCCACTTGTTTCTAAACGGCAGCAAACCCTCCTGGGTCCCCTTCCTCTCTCTAGGAGGCGACCCATCTAACCTACTCTAGTCACCATTCACCTTGCTCATCACCTGGCTCCTCCCCAAGAATGGAAACACCATGAAGGTTTGGAGGGAGTCCGTCTTTTCCCCTCTCTGTTATTCACTGCTCTAACCTGTGCCTGGAATAGCGTGTGGCACTTCCAGGCTGCAGAAACTACTCACAGCAGGCGTGACCAGCAGGCACATTCCCCCGTTTTTCCCAGAGCCAATGTTTGATTGCAGCTTTAGTTCTGCTGGAAAAAATGGGGATGAGGAATTCTTCCTCATCCAGTTCACCCCACTTGGTACAAATGAGGGAACTGGGACCCTGAGAGGGAAAGGGCTGAAGTCTGAGCCGTGGTTACTGGCAGAGTGGGAATGGGACGGACAGCCTGTTGGTCTCACTCCCAGCTGCTATAATGAGTCGTAATTGACCCCTGGGGGAGGCTCCAGGCCAAGTAAGGAAGATTAAGGATGATCATAAAGTCTTTTTGTGCCAGAAGATATTTTTGTGTTTCCAAGTGGAGTTTGAGGAACCTGTGGCCCCAGAGTGCTTCTTTTCTGGGCGTTCAGGCCTCCACCATTCTAACTTCCTTCCCAGAGGAGATGCTGGGACTGCATTCAGGGCCTGGGAAGTGGTTACATCAATATCAGTGGATGGCCCTGGCCTTGAGCTCCAAATGAGACTGTTCAGCCCCAGTTATGCAGCCTGTGGACAGCCACAGGACTGTCTTACCCCACGGCTCCCCCAGACTCACGATTCCTGCCATTTCCCAGAACTCATGCTTCCCTGGTGACCTGGTGGTTTCTTTTACATGAGCTGCAGGCTGTGGACCCCCAGGGGAAACCCACATGCAGCTGTGAGTACACCCAGCATTCCTGAAAGCCAGGGCTTCTTGGAGGATTTGGGAAGGGGGAGGCAGAGGAGGGAATTTTTTTTTTTTTTTTTTAAAGACAGAGTCTCACTCTATTACCCAGAACCGTAGAATTCTATGGCCTCAGTCTAGCTCTCAGCAACCTCAAATTCCTAGGCTCAAGTGGTCCTCCTGCCTGAACCTCCTGAGTAGCTGGTACTACAGGCCACAACGCCCAGCTACAGTGGAGGGAATTTTATTCCATGGAGCAGATGACTTCACACACACTTTCCTCGGCAGTTCTTTTGAAAACCCCTCTGCTTAAGGTAGCTCTGCTGGGCCTGTGGCGTTCAGCATTTCTCAACCTATCTGCTACTCAGGAACCCTCAGGACTGTTCCTTTCTCTTTGGGAAATGCTGCTTCTACCTCAGGACTTCTGGGACCTACCACCCACCGCCTCTGACCCCACCCCCAGCAGTTCCACTTCTCCATGCCCTTTAATGGGGCTCATCCCCCCCAACTCTTTACAGCAAATGTCCTTACCACTCCTGTAACCAACACCAGCTCTGACCTCTGCTTCAGAGGCACCATCTACATCAGGCGTCCTCAAACTTTTTAAACAGGGGGCCAATTCACTGTCTCTCAGACCGTTGGAGGGCCAGACTATAGTTTTAAAAAAGAAAATGAACAAACTCCTGTGCACACTGCACATATCTTACTTTGAAGTAAAAAACAAAACGGGAACAAATACAATTCACACCACTTCATGTGGCCCACAGGCCGCAGTTTGAGGACACATGATCTACATCTTCCTGGCTTTATAAGTCCCCTTCTCTGTCTGATTAAGGGTTTTTACCCCTGAAGATACCAAGAGAGACTCACTTCCTCAGGTACAACGCAAGCAGACCTCACAACCTACCTGACTCAGGATCTGAGGCACCCAGATGTCCTTCCTCCTTTTCTGGAATCAAAACCAGCTTACCAATATGTGTGTGCTGGGGTAGGGCAGGGGAACATGAGCGTCTTGGGGAGGGTCTGGGACCTCAAACTGGACAGAATTATGAATAGTAAGCAGTGCCCATTCACAGAGAGCCCTCTAGTTTGGTTTTGCGTTTTTTTGGGTCAGTGATACTCCTCCCCTTGCCACCCTGATGTGTTAACTCATCTTCCTTCTGTGGTGTGGGAAATGTTGACGGGGAGGGGGCAAAAAGGAACCTCGGGAAATGTTCTGTATCAGCATTGCCCAACAGAAATACACTGCAAGCCGCATACACTATTTTAAATTTTATGGTAGTCACATTAAAATAGTAAAAAGAAACAGGTGAAGTTAAATTTAATGATGTTTTATGTATTCCAACGTATCTAAAATATTATTTCAATATGTGCTCAATATAAAATGTTAATGAACTATTTTACAGTTTTTTGCATAGTAAATCCTTCAACTCCTCTGTGTGTTTTACACTTATAGCACATCTCAGTTTGGATAAGCCACTTGTGAGAGCTCAATCACCACTCAGGGTGAGTGGCTAAGGCTTTGGACTGTGCAAGTCTTTCTCCATCTGAGTAGTAGGTACACAGAACATCTGTAACTATGTGGAGTTGCATCTTAAGGATTTGTGCATTTCACTGTATGACAGTTTCTCTTCAATTAAAAATTAAAACAAATCCTCTTGAGGGCTCTGCTCAAATGCCACCTGTTTCCCTGAACCCACCGTGGGTTGCAGTTAGCTACTTTGATAGGAAATACTGTGCGCCTGTTGTATTTATTCCTTCCTGTACTCTAGCTGCTTGTTTCTATGTCTCACCTGCTGTGTTATAACACACGAAGGTGAAGATCAAGGTTTGTCTTGGTCTTGTCTTTTAATTCTCCCAAAGGGCCACTGGCTACATGCATGCTTACTGAGGAAGCATGGTTGAGTCTAATTCCCATCTGTTGTAAGCTCTCTTTGAGTTGGCTGCAGATGGGTTGATCATTTGATTCTGTTTCTCAGTTCTATTCCAGATGTCGGCAAAGGAGAGGGAGAGGAGGAGGAGGAGGAAGATGGCATGGGGCTTGGTCTGCCAACCATCCCGAAGAACTGCCTTCCTCGCCGGGGCATCAGCGTCCTGGAGAAGCTTGTCAAAACATGCCCAGTGTGGCTGCAGTTAGGTCTGGGCTGTGCAGAGGCGGCCAGGATCCTGCACCGGGAGGCAGCCGGGGTGAGTTAGGATCCCTCCACCTCATACCTGCTGGGCTGGCACAGCTGAGAGGGCTCCCACATGAGAACAGCTGCCACCCAGACAGCTTCCTGATGGTTTTCTTACAGAGGTTTGTCAGCTTTTCAAACCCAGTGTTTCCCAGAACTCAGAAGTGGGAGGCTGGTAGGGAGGCCTGGCTTTTGTTTTGGGGAGAACAGAGAGTGGGTGGCTGGCATGGGCTCTGGGCATTTGGGCACCTGAGAGGCAGGCCTGAGATGGTTAGGAGGACCATGCTGGCCTGCTGTGACTTTGAGAGGTCAGCCAGGCATCCAGGGACTAGAGAGTATCAGAACCAGAGTAAAAATGGTTTTAACCTCCATTTTACTGTGTGGTGGGGTCCAAAGATGTTTTAGAGCAAGGCTCTGTGAATTGGGCAAGTGGCTTGAACTTTCTAAGTCTCACTTTTGTCACTGTGAAAGGGGGTTATGAACATCCCCCCAAGGCTGAGTTCCTGTTACATGGGAAGATAGAGAGATGGTAGATAGGTGACAGATGGATGAATGGATGGATAAACAGACAGGTGATACGTGATGAAATATGAGTCAGAGCCCAAGGTGCAGGTTTTTGATGGCCGAGGGATGGCCATTTTCTGCATTGCTCTCATTGGTCATGAGGAGCCATGCATATAGGTAGGGAGGGACCAGGCAGTGAGAGGCAGTCCAGGGAAGGCAGGTGAGCCTCAAGGGCACACTGGGCCGGACATAAATCAAGACTACTTTGTCAAGAGATTTGGTCCTCTTTTTAAAAAGTTTGAAAAGAGCACAAATAATTTTCTTTTTTTTTGAGACAGAGTCTCACTTTGTCCTCCTCAGTAGAGGCTCTGTGGCATCATAGCTCACAGCAATCTCAAACTCCTGGGCTCAGGTGATTCTCTTGCCTCAACCTCCCCAGTAGCTGGGACTACAGGCACAAGGCCCAGCTATTTTTAGAGAAGGGGTCTTGCTCTTGCTCAGGCTGTTCTTGAACCCATGAGCTCAGCCAATCCACCCACCTCTGCCTCCCAGAGTGCTAGAGTTATAGGTGTGAGCCGCCACGCCCAGCCTTAATAAAAATTTTAAATAACATTAAGGTCTCTGTTTGAAGGATGCTTATTAATGCCAGGCCTTATATGTTACAGATACCATCTTGCTGAAGTCCTTCAAGGTGGACTCAGCTGTTTTAGACCATTTTAGAGATAATGAAACTGAGGCCAAGAGGAGTGCTTTAGTTTGGGTTTCCTCAGAAGCAGATCCAGAAACAAGGATTTGAGTGCAAGTGGCTTATATGGAAGGTGATCCCAGAAGCATCAGTAGGGAAACCAAGTCAACCAATAAAAGAGACTTTATCATGCGAATTTCCCTACAGGGCAACTGAGCTGACTCCTGGCGAGTGCGCTGGGTACCATTTCATCAACTGTTGACTGTCAAAGCTTGTATCCGGGTCTCCGGATTCATTTTCTGGCCCCTTCTCTCTGCCTTGAGTGTGAAATCTGGCTCTTGCCAGTAACAGTCCTTGGGTGGAAAGATGCAGAGCTGTGGAATGTAGGGCTGGAGTCTGCTAAAGACACAAGGCCCTGGGGGATGTGTGTGCACCTGTAGCACCTAGCCCTAGAGTGAGGCAACTTGCCCAGAGCTATAGAGCTGAGGTCTGAACCCTGGCCTAGTGAGGCCAAAGCATAGCCCACTATAAATGAGTAGCAGGAGAGAAATAGACATAATTTTCTAAGGTCAAACCAATACTGGATGGGTTTGGATATAAGGAATGTTTATACAATACATATAGGTAAGAAACCATCAGAGGGTCTAGTAGGGGCTGTATGCATAGATATGGACCCTAAAGGCATGCGGAGGAGTTATCTAAGTGCTCTGTGAAAGCCAGGGCAGTGAGTTTCCTAGAAGAAGCAGAGCGTATCCAGATGGGGTGATCTGAGCAGACTTCCAGAGGAGGCAAATACTGACCTGGACTGTGCAGGATGGATGGACAGGATGAGCAGGGGGGAGGCTAGAAGGTTTGTTGGAGAATGGGTGGATGATGGAAGAGCAGAGGCCCAGAGGTGAGCATGAGCCTAGCCCACTCGGGGACTCGGGGATGGACGGTGGCAGGGCTGGAGAGATTCAAGCTGCCCTAGGCCCCTGGGGAGCAGGGCCATGTTGCATTTATCTACCTTATGACTCCATGTCTGACTCGGGCCTGGGTGCAGAATGGGCCTAGCCCAGTTTGTTAGCTGGAATAAATGAGTGAAGGATGGCAGGGCAGGTGGGTCCAGACACTCCTTCACCCAGGTGGGTGGTGGGGAGTTCCCAGGCAGTCAAGGCCCTGAGAACTCTTCTACAGCCCAGGGCTTATATAGAAGACAGTTGAGACTTCAGCTGACTCATTCTCTGCCCATTCACTGTCCTCTTCTGAGGCTACAGGGACTGGGTCAGCCCTGAGGATGACGGAATGGAGGGGATGAGCCTTCCATTGTCTTCCCTGCCCTCTACCCTTACTCCCTCCTCTTCCCCTATGCACTCTGTATTTCCAAGCAGAAACAAAGCCCTGAAGTCATGTCCTGGTACAAAGATTGGCCAGTTTTTACCAAGGTTGCTGTAAGCATGATCTCATTTGACCCTCACAACGATTTCTATCAGGTAGGTGTTATTAGTGTCACCATTTCCAGATGAGGAAATAGAGGCACAGAGAAGTCGACTCACTTGCCTAAGGTCACACAGCTAGTAGGAGCAGAGTCTGTATTATACGATCTTCAGGTATGCTCAACTCCCAGACTGTGGGAGCTCAAAGGGTCTTCAGAGACCATCTGGGCCCATCCCTCCAGGCACCAATGAGAAGCATTGGAGAACTTGGTTATGTCTGGGCCCAGTGGTCAGGAGCTGGGGATCCAACCTCTTTGTCCCAAATGTTTGTATGACCTTGACCAACTATATCCCACCCACATACCTCCACCCACCTCCTCTCCTTGAAGCCTGCTTCTCTGATAAGGTGTTGGGAACATTTTGGCCCATTTTTTGTTTGTATGTATCCAGAGACAAGGCAATCCAAAGCCTCCTTTATTTATGCTGCACTCAAACTGGCTTTTGTATTTTAAAATAGTTTGAGATTTACAGAAAAGTTGCAAAGAGAGTCCAGAGAGTTCCTCCATACCCCACACTCTTTCTCTAATTGTTACTGTTTCACATTAGTGTGGTTTTGTTTGCCACAGTTAATGAACCAATCTTGATACATCAGTGTGAAATAAGACCCATATTTTATTCAGATTTCCTTAACTTTTACCAAATGTTGTTTTCCTGTTCCCCAGTCTCATCCAGACGTTACATTTAGTCATCATTGTGTCTCTTTAGGCTCCTCCTGGCTGTAACATTTTCTCCTTTGTTTTTCATGACCTTAATGGGTTTGAGGATTACTGGTCAGTTTTTTAGTAGACTGTATCTCCACTGGGATTTGTCTGATGTTTAGACTGGGGTTACGGGTTTTGGAAGGAAGTCCACAAAGGTGAAATGCCCTTCTCATGTCATACCAGCTATCTATCTATACTGTCACATGGCTTGCCACTGGTGATGTTGAACTTGAACCCCTGCAGAGGTAGTGTTTGTAGGGATTCTGTACTGTAAAATTACTCTTTCCCTCACCTTTCCATACTGTACTTTTTAGAAGGAGGCCACCATGCTCATCCTGTCCTTAAGGAATGGGGAATTATGTTCTCCTTCCTTGATTAAGTATCTAATAAGTTATTTGGAATTCTTCTGCTCAGAGAGATTTTTCTCTCCCCCATCTATTTATTTATTCAGTCATTTAATTATATTAATATGGAATTGTGGATACTTATTTTATATTTGGGGTTATAATCCAGTACTATTTTAATTATTTTGTTCCTCAAATTGTTCCAGCTTTGGCCTCTTGAGAGTTTTTATTTGGCTCCTGTACCTCTGATATACTCTCATCTTTGTGTGTGTGCGTGTTGCTTGTTTGTTTGTCAGAGCACTTCCTTACTTTTTGGCAACACAAGATGCTCCAGCCTCATCTTGTCTATTTTCTGCCGAGGTCCTAAAGCCCTGTTTCATTTTACTGGAGAATGTTATTAGAAACCAAGATCTGGATGCCGTGTGCGTTCATGGCTGCTGGAATGAACTGCGTATGTTGCTTCTAGAACAGGGTCATTTCTAATGAAAGGAACAGCTATACATTTGCTTCTGGTAGGAGAGGCTTAGCTGAAGAGTTGCAGTAACCTGAATTATGATGTGCACCAGCCACATAGGTGGTTCAAGGCACCCTTCCCAGGTGTGAGCCCAAGGAATGCCAATTGCATTCAATAGTAGTGGGGAAAACATTCAGTGAAGCCCGTATCTTGCCCCTGCTGAGGCCAGGAGGAAGGGCACAGTCATCAGTTACTGCAAGAGTGCCTTGTGCTAAGCGCCATCTTTCAACTTTCTGACAACCCTGCATAACAGGGTGCTCTTTGTTCCATCAGTGGGGAAACTCAGTGCTGAGATGGAGCCTGCCTGAGTAACATGGCTACTAAGTGGTGGAACATGACTTGAATCTACAGCTGGCTGCCTTTTAAAAGATTGAGTGTCTTGGCCTCATCCCCAGAAATGCTTCTTTCTTTGGTTTGGAGTGAGCCTCAGCTCTGAGCATGTTTTAAAAGCTCCGTCGGTAGTACTGATATGCAGCCCGGGTTGAGAAAAGCTGCTGTGTGCCATGCTACAACTACACTATAAGTAATGGGAAAGGTGGGCCTTGGTTTCCCCATTTGTTTAATAAAGGTATTGGGCAATATGTCCCTTTCTTCTCTTTCTAGCCTTCAGCGGTTCTGAGAATTTGTGAGTTGGCTTTCATACGGCCCTTTGTGTACACACATGCACACACACACACACACACTCCTGAGGTCTCTCAAAGTCAGGACCAGGGGTGTGAAGACCTTTCCCACAGGCTTGCCCACTCACTCCCACCTCTCCAGGACGGGCTCTCGCCACTGGATTGCTGACCTCCATAGGCAACAGCCCCTGTACCTATGGCCATAAGGAAGAACCAGCTGCTTCTGTTCCTGCCCTAATGAGCATGATTGGGAAATTTCCCCCAGGCAACTGGAAAATCCTAAAATAACATAAGTGGAAAAGCAGACAGCTCTGGATTGTCCAGGCCAAAATTGGATAGTAAAAACAAAACCACATACAGTGTATATAGCTTTGGATTTTTAGGTATTTATTTGGGGAGGAGGATGCAGTGGTTACATATTTCTCTCTGTAAGCATACCCTGTCCCAGCTACTAGTGAAACCAGTCAATCTTTCCAAAACCCATGCTAGCTGAAGGTAGACTGGAGGAGTTCCCATGGCTGACTGTCCCACCTCCTGGATTGCATGCAAGCCTCTTGGGGGATGGAAAAAAACCCAGGGCACTAACACTAGAAGAGTATCTTCTGGAAGAATGGAATCCTGGAATCCTTCAGCCCTCTTCCTCACTGCAGACTGGAAAAATCAGCTCAGGGAGAGGAGATGCCTTGCTCCAGAACACAGAGCAACCCAGCATCAGAGCTAGGAAGGACACAAGTGTCTCAACTCACAGCCCAGTGCTCTTAGCACTGCCCCACTGTTGTCTTGAGGGGAGATTAGGATGGGGAATCCTGGATTTTCAAAGAAAATTGGGCTGTCAGGGTGGGTGGGCCACCCAGCAGTTTATACAATTAGCTGAAGAAGATTCTTCTGTTTTCTGAGAATTCCTAATGCAGTACATTAGGACAAAAGGAGAGAGAGAGAAAAGAAGAAACAGAAGGCACGGGCTGACTTAGCCAGACACCAGACATCACTGGTTCCCAGCGGAGAGAGGTCACGTGAGGACATTGAGCACAGCAAGGTTCATTGGTGGCTTTCAGGACCAATGGCCAATGGAAAGTCCCACTGTGGGCATGGACATGAACTGCTCTGTTCATAGGAATCCCAGGGAGCCCTGAGGTGAGTGTCCTGGAGGCAAGCAGAGGTGGCCCCGCCACTTGCACTCGTCTCCCCATATTCCCTCACTGCTCACCCTGGTTCTTCCTCTCACTCCTGAGGCTGGAAGCCTGGAGCTGCTAATCAGGGCATCTTTCCTTGTCCTTGGTGCCCACTCTCTGCCTTTCTGATTGATGGAGCCGTCTATGAACAGTCAGAACAGGAGTGCTAGAGGCCTTTTGCCATCTGTCCTTAGGGCTGGGAGGTAGGAAGAGGGGCCCTGGGGAAGGAAGAACCATGTATTGAGTGCTCATTATGTAGTGTTTTCAATGGTTGGCTTTCAAACTTTCCCATTGAGTCCCGTGCACACCTCAGGAGCACCTCATACAAAAGCTATAACCCAGTTATAACCTAAGAATATGGGGAAAGGAGAGAGGGAGGGGAGGGAGGGGAGAGAATGGGTAGAGGGAGGGTGATTGGTAGGATTACACTTGCGGTGCATCTTACAAGGGTACATGTGAAACTTAGTAAATGTAGAATATAATTGTCTTAACACAATAACTCAGAAAATGCCAGGAAGGCTATGTTAACCAGTGTGATGAAAATGTGTCAAACTGTTTATAAAACCAGTGTATGGTGCCCCATGATCGCATTAATGTGCACAGCTATGATTTAATATTAATTAAAAAAAAAAAAAAGAAAGAAGGGGTAGAGGAATGCCCAGAGTCTGAGGCCCCAAGTCCATATGCTTTCCGAGGCACTGGATCAGCAGGGAATGCTTTCAGCTTCAGTAACAACAAACCCGGCTGATGGTAGCTGCAGCCTTAGGGTACAATTGTTTACCTAAAGAAAAGTGTGAGGTCGGAGGCTCAGTTCCCAGATTCTTTCCATTTTTCTGTTCCTCCATCTTCAAAGTGTTGGCTTTTGGTCCTCAGGTTTTACAACCCATGGTTGCAAAGTGGCAGCAGCTGCTCCAGGCATTTCAACCATTCAGAAACAAATGGCTTTCTTCTTCTAGGCTTAGTCCTTTTTTCTTAGGGAACAGATGTTGTTCCAGATGCTTTATTGGCTATGCCTAACTGAGGAAGGCTGGGAAAGGGGTGAACGGCAAACGGAAGCAATATAGTCATGACTGGCGTTGATCAAACATGATACGTTTCCTGAGTCAGGGCACAGTGCCATCCAGGTCAGAATTGGAGTTCTGTTAGAAAGAAGGGGAGAGGGGACTGGTTCTTGGGAAGCTAACTCATAGTGGCTATCACTATGAACTGTCGTGATCCCATTTTGCAGAGGAAGGAGCAGTCCAGAGAGCTCACACAATTCTAAGTGGCCAAGAAAGGACTGAACTTGGAGATTCTCACTCCAGAGCCTGTCTTACACGACAGGGCCCCAAGGCCCAACACTCTGGACCTTCCCCTTGGATGCCCATTCCTTTCCCTGTCTTTTTACCAACCTGTACCCCACACTGTTTTGTCATCTATACTGTGGGTATAGTACTCTGAGCCTCAGGGAGGGAATTGTTACAAGGCAGCTAAAACCCCTAACATATTTACATTGGCAACACGTATATTTATTATAAATTGGGAAGAAGCAGATTAGTGTGGCCATTCTACAAGGGTAGAAGTGCGCCAAGTGCTCTATATTTAAAAAAAATTTTTTAAATAGAAAAATAAACCCTCCCAGCATGGTGCTCTCCTTACAGTACATGCTCATTTAACACTAGTGGGTTGGTTAGTTTTGAGGTTATGTATAGTAGTGGGCACAACTCTGGCCTAAAGGTCACTGGTCTTGCATTCTTATCCTGGCCCTGCCATCAACAAGTGAAATGACCTCAGGAGGTCTTTTTACTTCTTTAGGTCATGGTTTCTGTGGCTGTAGAGTAAGGGGCTGGCTCTATCACTGGCTCTCAGACTTTCCCAATGAACCCTGTGCATTCCTCAGGAGTACCTCACAGAAGGAAGAGAAGAGGCTGAGGCCCCATGTCTGTATACTACATGGCCGTATCATTACCTACTATTAGCATAACAAACCACCCCAATATTCAGTGGCTTAAAACAGTCACCGTGTTATTTGCTCACAATTCTGTGGGCAAACCCAGTCAGCAATTTGGACTGGATTCAGCTGAGTAGTTCTTTTGCTAGTCTTTTCTGGGTTTGATTATGCAGCTGCAATCATCTGTCAGCTTAACTGGGCTGGATGGTCTAAGCCAGCCTCACTATATGACTTGCGGTGGGTTCTGGCTGTTGAGTGAGCCACATGACTCCAGCAGGTTAGCTCAGGCTTCTTCATATGACTGCAGTAGTCCAAAAGGGTGAGCATGGAATCTGGCATACCTCTTGAGGCCTAGGCTCAGAATTCCTCAGTGTCTCTTCTGCTGTGTTCTTTTGGTCAATGCCAGTCCCAAGGCCACCCTATTTCCACCAACAGGTGAAAGTAAACTCCATCTCTTGATGGGGGGAGCAGCAAAGACTCTATGACTATTTTTAATCTATCACATAGGCGAATGGTCTTTGAGTCCCTTCTGTCTCTTTGATCCAGCTGCAAGCATATTAATAATCTCATTAATAATTATCACTTATTTATCAAACGATATGATGTATATAAAATCTTGGATATATTTTAGTGGTCAGTAAATAGGAGCAGTCTATAATATAATAAATAATTAATAAGTATTATTTAATAATTGCATACTCTATGCCAAGCATTTTATATAGATGATCAGCAGTTCTCCCAGCAACCCTGAATAATGGATATGATGCTCATATTGAGGAATATTATGAAGATATTATGTTCAGAAGAGGAGCTCAAGACCCCAAGAAGTAAAAGTAACTTGCTTGTGCCACAGCTAGTAAGTGGCAGAGCTGGAATTTATGCTTCACTGCATCACTAAACAGCTGGCTGCAGCGTGTAGAAAGGGAAGCAAGGGAGACCTTGAGAACTGAACATGGAACCCCCAAGGGTGTTGGAAAACGGGTCTCCAGCTTTTGACCTCCTGGGCACTCACTTGCAGCAGCCATCATAGGTAGACTCCCCTTAGAGAATGACAGTGGACACTCGGTGAGAGGATAGGACAAGAGGGATGCAAACAGCTTGTGAAGACAGTCTTCTGCCTGGAACTGGCTTTGGCTAAACTCTGGGAATTTGCCATATTCTAGAATGTTCTTCAGGAGTCACTGCTGCTGCTTTTGAAAGGTCTAGAAGAGGCTCAGTGACTAGATCAGCAGCTAAACCTCCCCAGAGGGGAACAGAACAGAGCCTCTTTTTCCAGTTGGCCAATACAGACCACAGGCCTGGGCTGTCCCCTCAGTGGGCATCTGTCAGGTTGCTCTCACCCACTACCACCTGGAAAGGAAGTTTCAGAAGGCCCCTGCAGGCAGGCCAAATTCAGCCTCCTTCCCTGCCCTGCCATCCAGCATGAATGCATGGCCTCTTCTACCCCTCGGCCAGCACCTTATTCTGGCTTTCAGGCAGAAGAGCCATGTGATAGCTTTATGGCCATGCTTAAAGGGTCAGTGATGGGTGTTCAGGATGGCAGGGCTGGCATAGTCTAGCTTTGGGGACTTTCCACCTGTGGACACCCTATGCCTCAATGAGTAGGTAGGTGGAGACAACGGTAGAAGTGCGAGATGCCAAATGCTGTATGGTGTGGTGGGTGGAGATGCCTGGCCCGGGAGCTGCTTCTGCAGTTGCTGTCTGTGTGGCCTAGGGCTTATTAAGACCTGAGTCTTCACCCATCAAAGGGAATAGGATTAGAATGTTCCAAAGGGCCATGGGGACAAGTAATATCAAATGTTGTGTGCCTGGCACAGTGTGCTCACATTAGCAGCTGTAGGAACTTCTGGCTCCTCACCATGACCAAACCACTCTCTCTTTTTGTTTATTATCTTGCATTCCTTGCCTCTTACCCTGGATCTTAAGTCCCCCCCCCCACAAACTGCTGCCTCAAGGCAATTCTTTACTTTTTCATAGTAAACACATGTGCTGGATGCACTTCTAGTTCTAGGTAGAGCCTGAAACTGGGAGACAAAAACGCACATTCACCCACACTCACACACACATTCACACACACTCCCACACACACTCACCCTCTCAGAGGTGGTGATGGATAGAGCATTGGTCCTTGGTGAGTATCCTGTTGTGTGCGTTCCTCTGCAATATCTCCATCACCTCATACAACATTGAGAGGCAAGGCTTTGGTTTCATGGTTTTTTTTTTTTTCTTTCTCCTATTTTTTTTTATCCTCCATACACTAGTAAAGTTTCATTTTTTTGTTTCTGCTGGGTGGTGGTAGGTGTTATTGCTTCCATTTATAGATCAGAACACTGAGGCTCAGGGAAGCGTGTAAGCTGCTAACTGGCTGCTCAGAGCCCTCTGAGAGCCCAAGAGCAGCACAGATTGGCCCCTGTCCCCAGCCCCCAGTCAGAGGAGTTCCTGTCTGGGGGCTCCTGTCTTCTTTCTTTTTCTCTAGGAACATGATGGTGGATAACAGGGTCCATATCTGAACCAAGTGAAAAACACCCAGAAATAGTATGTGCAGGGTATGAAAGAGCTGGTTAGGTTGCAGGGTGGTGCTGGGGGGGGGGGGGGGCAGTTGAGGCTGGCAACCATGATCTGCCACACCAGTCAGCCTGCAGAGATCAGTGGGGGCAGGAGCGTCAGAGCAGTACGGGGAGAAAGTACCCATCAGTATGTTGTATTGTGACCCTAGGCAATGTAGACCCTACCACTAACAAAAACTCTATCCATATTACAGGCAGGGGTCTTCTGTTTTATTTTGGAAAAAAAAAATTGTTGGTGACATTCACACCAAAGGGTCATGGTCCCAGTTTGAAGAACACTGGCCTGCCTTCCTTTCTGTGCCATCCCTGACACAGGAGGAGCGGCTTGGGCTCTGGTGTGTGCATGTGCTCCTAACCCCTGCCCTGGCCACGGGTCCCCTCACACAGGCACCACATGTGTAAAGGGATCACTTTCTCTGTGAAGACAGAAACTCTGGTTAGTTTCATTTGAGGAGGGTGTCAGGCCCCAGCTCCAACCCTGGCTAAGGGTCAAGGGTCAAAGTTTGCTGTGTCAGGCTGCCCAGGGTCAACAGTAGCTGTTGCTCAGCAGGGAGGCCCTGGGGCACACATCATGCTTTTCCCCACACACTCACACACCCCTACACACACCACACACTCACACATGTACACCACACTTTTCCCCACATGCGCTCACATTCACACACTGCTGACCTTAAATAGTAAGATTTGGAAAATATGATTAAATATCTTTTTTTTTAAGTGCAAAGCTTAAGGACAGCCATCTAAGAGGTACTCACCCCAAATGAAGAGTGTAAGCACTTCAAAGTGGAGCAATTAAGATGTCTCTTATAGAGGCAGAGATAGCAGTTCTAGCAGGAGCACAGCGGTTCTCCTACGACCCCAGTGCACACACCACAGTGCATGTAGTGGTTACTGATTGCTGCATTCCAAGGAAGATTACTCTATTAGTCCTTGCAAAGGAGCGGCAATCTGAGAGGGCCTTGCCTCTGACGCCACTGGGTCTTAATTACTTACAGGAATTAAAAAGGCAGAAGTTGCAGCTACATGCTGAGTGACCCAGGCTGCATAACCACATTCCTCCTAGAGCTCAAAATAATTTGAAGTCCCAATAGTTTTTGGTTTGGATTATTTAATTTCACAATACTTAGCCACACTCATTCACTCTCTATGTTCTGACACTAGCTGGATGTACAGTAATTCAATTTAGACAATGCCTGAAGTTGGTACAGACCCCAAAGGCTGCTCTTTAGATGACAGCCACAAGTGCGGTCACCAAGCTAACTGGACTTCTGTCTAACTTGAAATCAAATTTGAGGGCTCCCCTGATCGGGTTTGACACTCTGATAGTACAAGTCACAGAATGTACTGAATGTGCTATACTTAAAATTACAGTTTTAGTATGAAGGATAAAACCACCATGTGGATGTGGCACAGAGGGCACTGTCTGGGGCAGCTGGGGCACAGAGCCCCCATGCCTCTTCTAGAAGCCAGGAGCATCACCCTCCTGGCACATAGGTGTGTCCAGGAAGCACCACTGAGCTCTGAAGTCTAGAGGTTTTATTGGGGTTTCATCTGTTATGTGTGATCAATCAAATCATTGGCCATGTTATTAAACTCAGTCTCCAGGACTTCTCTTCTCTGGAAGTCAGGGGTGGGGCTGAAAGTTCTAATCCTCTAATTGTTTGCTTGTTCTTTCTGTGGACCAGGAGTCCCTGTTAGCATGAACTCTGGTAAGGTCAAAGGGCTCCATTATGGGTAACAAGAGACATTCCTATGGCTCAGGAAATTCCAAAAGTTTTTGAAGCTCTGTGCCAGGAATGGGGACAAAGACCAGATACGCTTTTTTTTACTATACCATACTCGCTCCTACACACACTCACATTCCCTCACACACTGCTGCTTTCCTGGAGCCTAGTAGGCAAGGAGGCAGCTCGACCTTAAACCTATGAAGAGGCAAAGTGACCTCTTTCCTTTGAAAGATGAAATGCCCTGGGGTCAGTTCAAGTTCAGGTTAATGCATAAGTTCAGTGATGCTACAGCTCAAAATAGGGTAGGGCTATGGCTGAGCTGAGGCACTGTCTTCAGAGAGGAGAACAGAGGCTGACAGAAGCTTCTAGAAGTAAAACACTCTGCTGGGGCCCTCTTGGCAAACGCCCTTCCAGGCTGGCATAACCCCTGCCTATTTCGCATTTCCACTCCCAGGAAAACGTCTTCCCTCTCCCTCTGTGGGCCTCTGGTTCTTATGTTCTCTCTACTCTGCCCTGTCAAGGAGAAGGGCCGCTCAACTCGTTTCAAACGGAGGTTCAGTGACTAATGGGTTTGTTGTTTTCGCAGAGAGATCAGGGTCCTAAACTGAAAGGTCACCCTCTTTAAATCAGGCAGGGGGGAATTTGAGTACCTAAAATCTAGAATCAAAGGCTCTGAGCTCAAATCTCAGCTCCAGCACTTTACTACACTATGATCTTGAGCATGACTTATTTCTCTCTGCCTCAGTTTCCTCACCTATAAAATGGGGATAATAATGGCATTCCCCCATCAGTTTAATAAGAGAAATAAATGAGATCATGGAATCTAAAGCACTGGTGTTTGGGCTTGGGGCAAACTAGGGAGGCAACATGTGTTAGCTGCTATTTATCAATAATAGCATTATTATTGTAGTGGTTTGTTAACAATAATAATATATTAATGATTGTGATGGTACAGCAATATACTTATAATATGACAACCCTAAATAAGTGACTGAGACAAAAATCTTAATAAATGATGTTTAATAAGCCAAAGTTTGAGGATGTACCTGAGAAAAATGCAAACCACAGACAAGACTGTGACTATTTCAGGGAAATTTGGAAGCTTCAGTATTTAAGGGGGATAGGCCATACAGAAAGGAAAAACAGAACAAGGGGGTGAGCAGTGAGGCAAAATGGTTACATTTTTGTGAGGTACAGAAAATCTGCATTTTACATAAGATAAGACAAATGTTCTAAGAGGAAAAGAGAGTGAAGGAAGCATCAATTTATGTAGATTTCCCTAGGTAGGTGGGAGAATATTTGATCTTGTCTCTGTTCTGCACCTGGGAAGAGAAACTTGTAATTCATTATTAGTGTGGAATGGAACAGACTAATTTTAGAAGCTTGACTTAGCCTGTAGACCCAAAGTTACAATTTGGATGTCTTTGTTTATAGGAATCCAGCAAAGAAGTTCCTTATGAATGATCCCTGCAGGCAATCCTTATAGATGCCTGAGGCCTTTTGCCTTTCTGTGAATCTGGCTGATGCCTAATGTTGGTAACAGTCATTCATTTGGAAGCAATGGTGCCCTCTAGCCAGGTTCATCTGCCCAAGGAAAGCCATTATCCACAGACATCAGGGTTCATAGCACAGAGTTTATCCCTCATAGTGCTAAGGAGGGAGATAGAAGAAATTTCTCAAATATACTCTGAGAATTGGGGCGGACAGAGTTTTTAAAGACTGTTTGATGGGCAGAAGATTAGACAGTTAGGGTCTGCTAACTGTCTGGTTTCAGGGCACAACCATCAGTTCTTTGGTTGGTATAGGCCACTGTCTGGGAGGGTCAGTTACTAGAAGCTGCACATTGGGGGGAAGGTGCAAGATCAGTTGAGTCAGTTCCTTGGTCTTGGGTGGGTCTGTCACTGGACTGCAGAACCTGGAAGATACCTCAAATACTCCGCGGAGGTTCCCAACAAGTAATAAGATGTTCTACACCAACAACTATGCTTGACTCCAGAGTAGAGAAGCAAACAGCGGAAACAGTGATTATTATCAAGCAAATGATGGGACACTGTCTGATGATTATTATTTTAGCTAAGTTCACAGAGCTTTGGGGGCCTCACTCCAGCTCTCATCTTGTATCCCTTTATTCATTTGTAAGGGCAGTTTCAGCAGGTGTTGCATGGCTTTGCCTCCTTCCCTTTTGCATAAGGAGTTGGGTGGGGGTGGTCCTGAGAATTGTATTTTCCTTTAAAATATTAGTAATCAGGGCAGTGCCTGTGGCTCAAAGGGGTAGGGTGCTGGCCCTATATGCCGGAGGTGGCAGGTTCAAACCCAGCCCCAGCCAAAAACTGCAAATAAATAAATAAATAAAAATTAAATATTAGTAATCAATAGCAATGACAGAAGAATTTGGAGCTTCACCAAAAAAGTGGCATGACAGAGTATGCTTTGGTGGGGAAAGGAAGTAGTCCTTGAAAGCCTCACACCTCTGGGATGTCCCACTGGCTCTGCTCCCCAGCCTTCCCTCGGTAGCCTTGACCAGATCCTCTAGCTCAGGGGAATGGGGCTGAGCTGGAGAGGCTCAGATTGCAGGGGTGAGTACGAGTTTAGAAGGGGTGGAGAGACATTGTGTCCCCAGGCTGGGGAGATTCCAGAAGGCATCACTGGGGAAGGAAGGATCAGCATGCTCAGGGCCAGCCAAGACTAAAAAGCACTTGTGAAAGACAGCAGAGCCCTTTCATGGACCAAGTGCTTACAGGTATTAACTCAGTTATCACACCAGCCCAAGGAGGTAGTGTGCTGTTTTGATCAGAGCACCTCAGTTTCTTCATCTGTAAAGCAAGGATAGTAACAAGATTCACATCATGGGGTGATGGAGGAGACGGTGCAGGTTAATATATATATGTGAAGTGTCATAACAGTTCCTGTCACAGAGAGAGCTCTGTATTAACTACTTCTGTTTTCATGGGGGAGAGGGGGAGTATGAATTGATGGATACCTGTGATTATTTCCAATATCTTCCCCTGGATCGAACATGCTGGGGTGTGAATTGAAAATCAACCCCACTCCAGTACACTAGAGTTTTTCCAAGTGTGGACTCTGGATCATCTACATCATTGTCAGCTGATTCAGGCCCATCCTACAGAACCAGCATCTCAGGGGGGCCAGGGCATCCTCCCCCAACTCTGTGTCTACAACAACCTTCGAGCACATTGGGTTAGTTGACCCACTCAGTGACTCAGTGAGCAGGTGAGAAATTGAGGTGCCACGACCCCCAATTTGGACGTGGGCCAGTTTGGCTCCCGAGGGAGGCTTCACCAGCCTACCCTGCCTCCTCATTCCAGGACCTTCCGCTGACTTCCATCTCACTGTTGTCCTCATCTCCACCAAATCTCTGATTCATGGATCTCCCTCCCCTCCTGTGGTTTCAGATGTTCCTGGTCCGCCGGGACAGCAGCCTGAAGCACCTGGTGCTGTGTGTTCACTTCCCTGCCCTGAACAAGAGCTCGTCTGAGGTGCTAGAATACACCATCAAAGAAGAAAAATCAAGTAAGTACCTGTTTTCCCCTTTCTGGCCCCAACCGCACAGCAATAGCAGCAGCAAATGCTGCATGGCTAACCACAGACTCTCTTGTCTACACAGGAGGTGTTTAAAATTAGAAGGAGCTCTTAGGGTTTTTAAGTACACGTTAAAATAAGAAAAAAAAAAAAAAAAGAATAAAATTAGAAGGGGGGGAAACTTTCAGTCAAACAAAGTGACTTAGCCATGCTTATTTTGAATTCAAAAGTCAATGTTAGTTTCTGCTTACCCTCGTCTTGGCTTGTTGGCTGGGCTTCTGTGGCCACAGTGAAGTTTTCTCATTAGTTCATCAAGGATGTTGGAGAAAAGTAAAAAAGGAAAGGACATGTCCAAGCCCCTGAGTCCTAGTGTAAGCTCAGCACACAGTCAAACTGGGACACATCACTTTACCTCTCTAACCCTCAGTTTCCTTATCTTTTAAATGGACGCAGTAGTCACTGTTTGTATCACAGTGCTTTTTTGAGGGCCAAATGGGCAAGTGCTTTGAAAGACAGAAATCTTGTGTACAAGCAGGGTTACCTGAAACAGGCATAAGATAAGCCTCAGTGGAAAAAATGTTTTGTGGCCCCCAGTTGGTACTGATACGCAATGTTGCCAGGTTTGGGCTCCTTGTGGATGGCTGGACTCAGCCATCTGTACCGGTTTCCCCATCCTCAGGGTCCATGTGTGCACATGCTATGTATTAAGATCCCAAAGGGCTGTTAGAAGAATCCACAGATTATTACAAGCACTGGCGTATGTCCTCTATAAATGGATCCAAGTTGTTGTGGGAAGCTTTTTACCCTTGGTTAGAAGTAGAGCGAAAAGACTTAAAGAAAAAGGCTTACTAAATATTTCCCAGAGCTTGCTTCTTGAGAAACGCTTGTCCTCAGTGTCAGACTCTGACAGAGTTCTGGCCTTAGGGGTCTCCCAGTCGGGTTGGAGGGCCACAGACATACTGGGGCAGGCGAGGCAGACATTTCTTGCTGTGCAGCGTGGCAGGTGTAACTGCAAAGAGGCCTCTGGGTGGGGAGCACAGAGGATGCAGGGTGAACTTGGGGAGGGTGTCCAAGAGGAAGGAGCATGCAAGCTGGTCCCAAAGGTGAGTTCAATTAAAAGTTAATTTTCTAGGCCCAGACCTGGACTGGAAACTGAAAGTGGAAGCAGGTTTCTTTTCTTGCCAATGAGGTTTTCTTCCCATAGAGACCTGTGCAGAATGGTTAAAACACAGCTCGCTCATTCATGCATCCTGCAGATAGTTGTGGAGTGTGCATTCCATACTGGGCACTAGTCACTGCTCAGGACACGGTAAAAAGAAGATACCGCCCCAACCTCTTGGAGCTAACTTCAGGTGGAGGGAGGGAAACTTCAGATGGGGAGTCGTGCTATGGAGAACACGCAAGCAGGGACAATTAACTAGTTGCTGCAACAACAACAAGCAAGCGTAACAGCTTTAAGCCAGAAGCTGGTTTCTCACTCCCATGCAAGATATTTGGCCAGTGGGTAAGAAACATTCAGGGACTTCAGCTACTGGGCACTCTGCCACCTACAGTGTGCAGCCTCCAGTTTCCTAGGGCAACTCCAAGCCGATAGGGTGGTAAGGGAAAAGAGCATAGAGAAGGCTTGTGGTTGGGTCTTACCCCAAGACCTGGAAGTGTGTGTATGTGTGTATGTGTGGGGCGGTGGGTGTATGTGTGTCTTAATGGGCCTGCATTCCATTGTCTAGTACTTGGTCATTTGATCATACCTAACTACAGGGGAGACTGGGAAATGTAGTCCAGCCATGTGCCCAGCAAGAAGCAGAGGGCCTGGGTCTTGGTGAATTTCTAGGAGACTGACCACTGAGTAGGGGGTCCGGAAAGTGTGGGGCTGGGGAGAAAGTTATACATTTGAACATCCCCTCCACCCTGTGGAGTTCAGTGGGGTAAGAAAACGTGGGGTTTTTTAAATGGTTTTCTCAGACCAAGTATCCGGCATCCTCTGATGGCTTCAGAAGGAGTGTGGTTCTTTGGGCCATCTATGGCTCTCCAAGTACCTGGGTTCTTTCTCCTGTGGCCAGGGGAAGGCATTCTCAGCAGGTGTTTCTGGGCTGCAATTAGGTGTGCTTGTAGTCTCCTGAGAGAGAAATGACCATCTATTTATAGACAGGTGGGGTCAGCAAGGTGTAGACCTGCCTCTTCCTGAGAGTAGCCAAGCTTTTAAGGACTCAGCTGCCAGCTCCTAGTACCTATAATCTTTTAGAAACGCAAGAGGTAGCTGTGCTCTTGAATTACAACATCAACACTGGGAAGTAGCTGAAAGTGGGGATCATAGTGTGCTGAGCATGTTACACATGAGCCCACCCTCTGGGAGCCTGAGGTGGCAGGAGTGTTGTTCAAAGGGCAGGGTGATGGGGAGGCTTCCCGGAGGACGGGGCATCAAGCTGGACCACAGACTTTAAGCCAGAGTTCTGCTTGTCTCCTCTGTCCCATGCTCTCTTCCCAGCTCCCTGCCCCAACCTGCAGGGTAGTCACTTCTGATCTCTCTACCCAACTATATCCCCTAGGAACCAGGACATCATGTCCAGTGTTATATCTATGTTCTGATTAGGAACCTATCAAAGAAAAACCAGAGCTGGGAAGTAGTTAAAGTGTTAAAAACATGTTTTATTCAGAACTATTGTGTTAGGGGAAAAGCAACTTCTGAACAGAACTGGGCTCGATTCTGAATATAGCTTGAGCAAGTGGAAATGAATATATAGCCAAGGAGCAACTGGGGGTCAATGGATGGAAAATTACTAAGAGGAGACATGAGGAGTCAGGGGGATCCTGGCTACACCCACCTGACAGGATTCTTGCTGAAGACAGGCCAGAGTAACCAGATACCACCTGGGAGCTGGGGGAGGATGAGGAACCCAATCAGATATTGAGGATGGGGGTGGGGAGGCGGGTTCCAGCTGAACAAGGTTCTTTTGCTAAAACTGGGTTTTACAGGATGGGCCTGGGAGCAGGTTCAGGAGCCTGACTAAAGTTTGGTCCAGCAAATAATTTTTGTCAAGCCCAAGGGACAAACCCAGGCACTTAAAGATAGACTCCTTCGGTTCTTGTCTTACCCTCAGGGCCATGTGATAGTTTCCATTTTTAAACTATTAGAAATTCATGTTTTGTCATACACCGCGGCTCACATCTATAATCTTAGCACTTGGGGAGGCCAAGGCAAGAGGATAACTTGAGGCCAAGAGTTGAGACCAGCCTGGGCAATATAATGAAACTTGTCTCTACAAAAAAATATTTTAAAACAGCTGGGTGTGGTGGTGCATACCTATAGTCCCAGCTCCTCAGGAGGCTGAGGCAGGAGGATCACTTGAGCCCAGGAGTTCGAGGCTGCAGTGAGCTAGACTGCACCTTTGCACTCCACCTGGGTGACAGAACGACTCTGTCTCTTTAAAAAAAAAAAAAAAAAAAAAAAGCAAAACAGAACAACCACAAAATAAAAAGCTCAACTCTGCTGACAAGACAATCAAACCAAAACCAAATGTTTTTCACATCACCTGATTCTTTCAATCATTGTTCATTCCTATACACCATAAACACATCTATTTGTATGTGTTTTATTTTGCTCTTTCATTACACATTTTACTCCTCTTCTCTCCAGTCTCATTCCTTTGACGTCTGCCACCAGGGCAAACCCAGACAACAACAAGAAAGCTTCAGGAAATGTGTTTCTTGGCCGCGCTGAATCTCTGCTCTTACCTCTTTGCTCTCTCTTCCGGTTTTTTGTTCTCTCTTCTGTGGCACACTAGTCAACAGTGGAAGCCACATAGCCTGTGTTTGAATCCCAGCTTTGCCTTTTCCTGCCTGTGTGACCTTGGGCAAGTTACTCTACTTCTGCAGGCCCCAGTTTCCTTGCCTGTAAGACTGGGATAAGGATGGTGCCCTCCTCAGGGGACCCTGGGAGGAGTTTGTGAGTCTGCAGTGCTTGGGACTTTAGACCTTTAGACACTGGCTGTGGCAGCTGCAGCAGGGAGTGGCCTGGGAGGAAGTGGGCAAGGGAAAGGCCCAGGCTGGAAGTGGGACCTTTCATTGGGGTTCCCCAAGCAGAGATGAGGGGAGGGAAGGAGACAAGGGAATGCCCCTGAAAGCGGTTGGTCAGCCTAATCTGTGGCCTTGCTGCGTTTGTTTTGAAACAAGAAACACTCACTGGGTTTGAGCACTTTGGGGCTTTTCTTGTTAAGAGTTTCTTCAAAAAAACCTGAATCACCAGTCAGGTCAGGATAGGTTTTTTTTTTTTTTGCAGTTTTTGGCCAGGGCCAGGTTTGAACCTGCCATCTCTGATATATGGGGCCAGCACCCTACTCCTTTGAGCCACAGGCACCGCCCATAGCTCAGCTGCTTTTACAGTGGTGACAAACAATTCTGAACTCCAGTGGCTCTCAGGCAAAGCATGTATACACGCAAAGCACATATGCACACAAACTAACATGTTGCCGTCAGCCCTCCCCAGCCTGAGTTTCCACACCCAAGGACTCAACCAACCAACTTAATAAGAATGTGCAAAAAAAAAAAAAAAAAAAAAAATTAAAACTACAGTATAACAACTGTTTACATTGCATTAGGTATAATAAGTATTCTAGAGATGATTTAAAGTATACAGGGGGATGTGTATGCAAATACTACACTATTTTATATCAAGGACTTGAGCATCTGAAGATTTTGGTTTACCCAGTGGGTCCTGAACCAGTCCCCTATGGATACTGAGGGACGACTGTGTTTCTCACTCTGATGATGTGCCATCTAAGGCTCTTTACAAAAACTTCTGTGTGCAAAAATGTACACCGAAGGAGCAGTGCCCATTTGGGGTGCAGGGAGGAGAGAGAAGGCAAAATTTCACCATGGTCTCAAAGATTCCATTCAGAGATGCTGGCATCACTTTCTCTTACATCATATTGGCCAAAACAGGTCACATGGACAGGCCAGACCCCACCCCCACCCCCACCCCAGTGCCTCTGGAAGTCTATTCCTCCTGCAAGCATGTGACCCACAGGCAGGGGAACAGCTATTGGAAAAAACAGAGAAAGGGATGGAGCAAAATGGCAGAATAGAAACCTCCAGGATTTGTCCCTCTATGAGAACATCAAACTCAACAACATCCATGTAAGCAAGCACCCTCAGAAAAACCAAAAATCACGTGAGCCATAATACACCTGGTTTGAACATTGTGTCAAGGGTAGAGGCATAGAAGAGGGCAGAAAGGACACACTCACATTGCCTACGCCACCCATGCCAGCATGCTGCCGAATGGGGAAAGGCTCTGTGTGACTGGGGGAGGGACAGTGAAGTGATCTTGGAACTTTGCTTTGAAAGTCAGGGCTGCCCTGGCACAGGGGAACACAGCACAGGACAGAATTTTCCTGGTGCCCACAGAGGGAGCATTTTGACCAGTCTGTCCAGAGGGAAATCTTCTGCCCTGAAGCCTGAGTTCCTGCTAGCCCCATCATCAGCAGAAAAAGAGCAGGCTGGGGCCTGAACTAAATTTGTAAGGCAGTCAGGCCATGTGGGCTGTAATCCTTGGGCAATTCCTGTGACTATGCTGACTATAAGCTAGTGAACTTGGGGTGCACATATACAGTGAGATACCAGCAGCTGCAGCCAAGCCAGTGCCTGGGTCACCCCTCCCCTAACTGCTAGGTGCAGGGAGAGTCCTTCCAGTTGAGGAAAAGAAAGGGAAGAGCTCAGAGGACTTTGTTTTGCAACTTGGATACCAGCTTAGCCACAGTAAAACAAAGTACCAATCAAATTACAGAAGCCCCTGAGTCCAGGCATTAGTTCCTAGAGGGCATTTCTGGACCCATCCTGGGCTAGAAGGAAACATGCCGCCCTGAAGGGAAGGACCCTTACCTGGAGGTCAGGAATCTCCACGTACCTGGTCCTTGGGCTTTACAAAACCTTTAGATGTAGCCAGGCAATAGTAATTACAGGCTTTGGGTGAGACTGGACTGGCTTCAAGTGCGACCTGGTACTGGTGGCCACAAGGAAATGCCTATGTCACTCCTGCAACCCACCACAGAGAGTGAGGGAAGTGAGTGAGAGACTTTGCCTGGTAATCCAGGGAATTCTCCCATATCCTACCCAAGTCCACAAAGGCAGTACCACCAGGAATCTTCAAGAATCACAGTATTACTGTGCTTGAGGTAGTACCCCCAGGGCTGATATGGCTGTAGTGACCAAAGACTAGATCATGACACTCAATTCCCTTTAAATATCTGGAAAGCCTTCTTACAAAGGCATTTGTGACATAGACATTTCCTTATGGCCACCAGTACCAGGTCACACTTGAAGCCAGTCCAGTCTCACCCAAAGCCTCTAATTACTATTGCCTGGCTACATCTAATGGTTTTGTAAAGCCCAAGGACCAGGTATGTGGAGATTCCTGGCCTCCAGGTCTGGATCCTTCCCTTCAGGGTGGCATGTTTCCTTCTGGCCCAGGACAGGTGCAGAAATGCCCTCTAGGATGTGTTCAAAGAAGCCCAGACTGTGAGGATTAAAATAAATGCATAACTCTTCAACGGCCAGACATCAGTGAACATCCACATCAAGCCTCAAGAACACCTAGGAAAACATGAGCCCACCAAATAAAGTAAGTTAGGTGCCAACAACCAAACCTGGAGTGGTAGGGATAGGTGACCTTTCAGACAGAGAATTCAAAATGGCTGTCCTAAAGAAGCTCAGAGAAATTTAACAAAGAGATCGAAATAATTTTAAAAAATCAAGCAGAAATTCTGGAAGAGTTCAATTGACAAACCGAGAAATCCATCAGAGTCTCTCAGCCACAGAATTGACCAAAGAAAAGAAAGAATTAGTGAACTTGAAGACAGACTATCTGAAATACATAGTCAGAAGAGAAAGAAGAGTAAAAGAGAATGGAGCAGAACGAGAAAACATCTTCAGAAGGGCAGATCTAAGAGCTATTGGCTGTAAAGAGGAAGTGGACAAAGAGATTGGGATCAAAAGATTATTCAAAGAAATCAACGGGTATTACCATTTACTGCCTCCCCGCTGCCTTCTGCTGCACTATGACAGCAAGACTTAGAGATGTCTGGGTCCCCACTTGGCCTCACGAGGGACCCTCAGAGGCCCAGTGTGTGGGGGAGAATGGGGCAGAGAACCAGCAGAAGAGGACTGGGCAGGTGACTTGCAGATGAAGGACAGGGTCATGGGGTGGAGGGAGCTGGGCCACCTTCCAGGCTGCAGCGAGCCCTTTGATGGCTTAAATGAACCACCTGGTCCGAGGACACTAGCTACTTTTTGGTTAATGAAAATGGCAACAATGACATATTCATGTAATGGCATTTTTTTTTTGCTGGTTGTCAAGAAAAGAAAACTAGTTTGGTCCTGCCTCCAGAGGAGGAGCCAGGAGACAGTGACAGAGACCCATTCAGGAAGCAAGCTCCCCAGCACATGGGGTCTGAGCCATCCTCCCTGTGTTTCCTGGACACCTCTACTTCATTCCTGCCTACTCTCCTGCCTTTAGAAAAGACTGCTTGTCTAGCTGAGATAGGATTTCTTCTTGTTCTGAGCAAATCTCCCATTCTCAGGCATGTGATTTTAGGTTAAGTAGTTGAAGTTAATAAAGTTTGTACCTGAGAACAGAGCCCATCTTCTGGACAAGTGTGATGAACTCTTGTGCTGATTGGTAGTCATCACCACTGGACTATCACCTTTTGTGCTGATTGGTAGTCATCACCACTGGACTATCACCTTTTAAACCAAGGAAGGGAGAAATTCTAGATGATTGGTCCTGGGCAATAGGGATCTCTATGTGTGGGCAGGTCAGAGTGTCACCCAGAAGGCCTTTGATTTTTCCTTTTGGATTGGACTTTTTCATCAACTGACCCATGGTCCTAGAAAGAGATTTAGCATATATTTGAATCAAAATTTATTAAGTTCAGAAAAAGCTAAGGAATGATTATTATTAAGAGAGAAATTGGTGTGGAGAAGGCAATTGATATATTGGTGGCATCACAGAATCTCACACTCTTATGAATGCAAACCTCTTTTGAGAACCTGAGCTGTGGACAGGCTGCCAGTTCTGGGTTTTTATTCTGTCTCTGATACCTTGTGACATCAGACATGTTACTTAACCTTTCTGTGCTTCATTTCCTTCATCTGCAAAATGGGGACATTCTGCAATACAGCTATCAGGAGACTGGTGAGGGACTCAATCAATGAGCACAAACAGGGGATTGGGACCGTCTTCCTGGCACCTGAGAAGCACTCAGCAGCTTCTCCTGCTGGATAGCATGGAGACATTTACAGGGAAAAGCTACACATGGCCCGCATATAGTAAGGAAGCAGTGAGAAGTAGCCATGGGGATTGAGCAATGTGAAACCCATACCTCAAAACCCAACATTTCCTGCAATGCCCTGCCTGCTCTTGGAGGACTCCTCTAAGAAGCTGATTCATTCTTCTTATCTCACGTTGGTTATTACCCATAGAGGTTTTGGGTAAAATAACCACAGTTCGTTTCTTTCTATTTTCTGCATTCCCCTTTTTAGCCTCAAAAGCTAGAGTTGGAAAATAAATAAAAATAAAAGGCTAGAGTTGGACTAGGAAAAAAATACACCATCAGATAATATAACTCTAGGAAATTTGTCATAAAACTTTGGTGAATTTCTTTCTGTTTTGTAAAAATAGATTTTGGATTATAGGTTGCATATAGTTTCTTAGCCTTTGTTTTTTCATTTAAATGTTTTATTACAAGCTTTCTGTGTTACAGAACATTTCACAGACTTTGCAATTAATTAAATAGGAGCTGAATGGCTTCTGTAGGAAGATAGTACGACAGGCTCCCAAAGACCTGGCCCCTGACATTGGAGTCATAGGAGATTCAGACACATGCACACTTAACCAAAATCCAAGCCAGACCACCCTAAACATTAGAATGTGAGCATGCACTTTGGGGACATCAAAACTGATTACTTTTGATGAGTGAGATCAATGGAGGCCTCCTTCGGGCTTTGGAGGATGGGGAATTGTAAGAAAGAAAAATTGGGAACTGGACATGTGAAGCTGAGATCTCAGCTACGTTAAGTCTCAGAGGCAGGAAAGAGGAGGAAGCTGTCCGTTGGGGGTGAAGTGGTTAGAAATGGGGTCAAAGATGAAGCTGGGATGGTAAGCTTCAGTCAGGTCATGAAGGGCTCTGACAATCTCTCTGGAAAGTCTCTATTCAGTAAACATATTAATACTAGCCTGTGAAGGATTAACACCACCAAAAAGTAGTATTCTCTGCCAGGGGAAGGTTCATCTCAACAGCATAATAGCTGTCTGTACTGATGTTATAATGGTGCAGTGCCAGGCATTAGCCCACAGATAGTGGGAGTTAGTTTATCCTGGCCGTACTGAAATAGAGGAAGGTGCACCTGTTCTATGTAACGCTCATCTGACTGACAACAACCTCCCCATCCCCTCTGACTTCCCTACAAGGCAAGGCTGCTTTGGTGGACAGTGAAGTTTCACAATGTACCTGTTGCCTATTTGGGGTGATTTTCCCAAGTTGTCACAGTGCAGAGCCCCCTGGAAGAGTAATAGTCCCTACAGCCCCCTCCCAAAGCACCTGCCTTGTTTCTCTTCCCTCCTTTGCATGCATCCCTGCTGGTTCCCACCTCTGTACCTTTGCTTGTGCCCCGTCCTCTGTCTGGGCTGCTCTCCTCTTCCTCTCAATCTCTCAGGTCTTCCTCACCTTTCTTGTCTGTTTTATATTTTCATGTTTTCTGTCCCCAGCTGGGCTGGAAACTTCTGAGTGTAAGGTTTGTGTTTAATACAACCTCTGTAGTCCCCATAGCAGCAGAGAGCAGGGCATGTAGTAAGTGCTCAATGAATACTCAGCTGGACCAACCTCACAGAGACAGCCTGATGTGGAAGGACCAAGAGGAAAGTTTGGAACCACATGGACCCAAATTAAAATCCCACCCACCCCTGCTTTTATCAGTTATGAGATCTTGACAATCAGTCCTCTGTCTAAGCCGTGGCTTTCTCCACTGTGAAATGTACTTGTAATCCTAGTGGTGGTTAACGGAAACTATGTATGATGGTGCCTGGGACACTGCGTGCCCTCATAAAAAGTTAATTGCCTCTCCCCCGTCCCTAACATCCCCCTTCCCACGTGGCATGAGTCTTAGGGTTAGAAAACCTGGGTTCAATCCAGGCTGGCATGTTAGAAGCTGAAGTCACCATTCTGTCCTAACAACATGCAAAAAGCTGAACAAAGTGAAGAATCAACAGCTCTTCTTGGATCCACCAAAGGTGAGAATCTCAGGACAAACTGGAAAGACTAACAGTCAAATGCAGAGAACTGAGGCTTGCCAGAGAAAAAAAAACCATAAACACAGATTTCCATGGGAACCAGTATCAAGATAGAGAAACCTGAAGGATAACTGTCAAATTGCTAGAGGCTCAATGAGGACAGTCTAAGAGCTAAAAACTCCAGGGCCACCCCATCATCGGCTGGCCGCACATTTTTGTGAGTTTTGCCAGGTTCTCGCAGAGAGGATCAGAGAAAGATCCCTTTGTGCTTCCAGGACTAGGAGGAGAAGAGGAACTGTTTGGAAATCTGCTAGAGCATTCCATTCTTAACAAGACCTGTCACTGGCCAGGTGGGGTGCCTCACGCCTGCAATCCCAGCACTCTCGGAGACTGAGGCGGGTGGATTGTCTGAGCTCAGGAGTTCGAGACCAGCCTGAGCAAAACTGAGACCCTGTCTCAAAAAAATAGCCAAGTGTTGTGGCAGGTGCCTGTAGTCCCAGATACTCGGGAGGATAAAGCAAAAGGATTGCTTGAGCCTAAAAATTTGAGGTTGCTATGAGCTATGATGTCATGTACTCTACCCAGGGTGACAAAGTGAGATGCTGTCTCAAAAAAAAGAAAGGAAAAAGAAAAACCAAGATCTGCCCTCAGGAGAAACTTTGAAATCAGCTCCTAACCTGCTGAGGTTTTATCAGAGCCTAACCTACCTAGGGAAAGGGAAGTACCCAACTTCAGCCCATTCTAGCCATCCTGCCCTGCTGAAAGGGGGGTGGGGCTGAGAGTCACTTGTGAAATTCACAGACCAGAGTCACAGGATCACTGAAAGACTTGAGACCTACTCAAGGGACTGAGACCTAACTCCTGCCCTTGACACCTGCCCACCACATTACCAGAGGCCTATTTATAACAATTCCTTTTACCCAGTACATCATGTTTGGCCATCGAAAAAAAAATAGAAGACATCACAAAAGGCAAAAAATACAGTTTGGAGCAGGATGAAGGTGCTGGAACAGGCTCACATGTGGTAGAGATTTTAGAATTATCAGACCAAGAATTTAAAACAACTGTGATTAAGATGCTACGGGCTCTAATGGGTAAAGTAGACAATCTTCAAGAACAGATGGGCAATATAAGCAGAGAGAAGGAAGTTCTAAGAGGAACCAAAAAGAAATGGTAGAGATCAAAAACACTGTAACAGAAATGCAGAATGCGGGCGGCGCCTGTGGCTCAGTGAGTAGGGCGCCGGCCCCATATACGGAGGGTGGAGGGTTTGAATCCTGCTCCAGGAAAACTGAAACCAAAAAATAGCCAAGCGTGTGGCCGGCACCTGTAGTCCCAGATACTCGGGAGGATGAGGTAAGAGAGCTGGAGGTTGCTGTGAGCTGTGACGCTACAACACTCTACTGAGGGTGACAAAGTAAGACTCTGACTCTTAAAAAAAAAAAAAAAAAAAAAGAAAGAAAAGAAATGCAGAATGCCTTAGATGGGCTTATTAGTAGAATGGATCTGGCTAAGGGCAGAATTTCTGGGCTTGAGAACACTCAGTAGAAACTGCCCAAACTGAAAAAACAAAGAGAAAAAAAGACAGAACAGAGTATCCAAGAACTGTGGGACAACAATGAAAGGTGTTACACACATACAGTGGGAATTCCAGAAGGAGAAGAGAGAAAGGAACAGAAGAAATATTTGAAACAATAATGGCTGAGAATTTCCTCAAATTTATGTCAGACGCTAAACCACAGATCTAGAAGGTCAGAATACACTGAGCAAAATGCAAAAAATCCCCTAACTTATGCATGCCTGTTTCAAACTACAGAAAATCAAAGATAAAGAAAGGAATGGATTAACAAGCTGTGGTATATGTATACCACGGAATACTACTCAACTATTAAAAAAAATGGAGACTTTACATCCTTCATGTTAACCTGGATGGAAGTGGAAGACATTATTCTTAGTAAAGCATCACAAAAATGGAGACGCATGAATCCTATGTACTCAATTTTGATATGAGGACAATTAATGACAATTAAGGTCATGGGGGGGAGGAAAAGCAGAGAGAGGGAAGGCGGGAGGGGGGTGTGGCCTTGGTGTGTGCCACACCTTCTGGGGGCAAGACATGATTGCAAGAGGGACTTTACCCAACAAATGCAATCAGTTTAACCTGGCTTATTGTATCCTCAATGAATCCCCAACAATAAAAAAAAAAAAGGAAAAAAATTCCTTAAAGATGCCTGAGGGGCAGGTCTATTTTTAGATCCCTGAGTGTTCTCCAAACTTCTTCACAAAAGGAGCAACATATTAGTTTCTATTCCCACCAGCAGTGCAGAAGCGTTCCCTTTTCTCCACATCCACACCAACATCTGTAGTTTTGGGATTTTATGTGGGCTACTCTTACTGGAGTTAGATGGTATCCTGGTTTTGATTTGCATTTCTACATAAAAAAGGTAAAGTCTTAAAAAAGTTCCTGGTAACTGGTTTTGATTTGCATTTCTCTGATGATTAAAGATGATGAGCATTTTTTTCATATACCTGTAGACCATACACCTGTCTTCTTCAGAGAAGCTTCTGTTCAAGTCTCTTGCCCATAGTGAAATGGGATCACTTGTTCTTTTCTTATTAATAAGTTTGAGTTCTCTGTGAATTCTGGTTATCAGACCTTTGTCAGAAGTGTATCCTGCAAATATCCTCTCCCATTCTGAGGGCAGTCTACTTGCTTTACTTACTATGTTCTTGGCAGTGGAGAACTTTTTAGTTTGATCAGATCCCAGTAATGTATTTTTGGTATTGCTTCAGTTTTCCTGGGGGGCCTCTTCATAAAGTTTTCTTCCAGGCCAATTTCTTCAAGTGTTTCCCCTGCATTCTCTCCAAGAATCTTTATAGTTTCATGTCTTAAGTTTAAATAAGTCTTTTATCCAGTGATAGTCAATTTTTGTTAGAGATGAAAGGTATGGGTCCAGTTTCAGTCTTCTACAAGTTGCCAGCCAATTCACTCAGCACCATTTGTTAAATAAGAAGTCTTTCCCCAAATTTATATTTTTGATAGGATTATCAAAGATCAAAGGATGATAAGTGTCTGGATTCATGTCTTGGTTCTCAATTCTGTTCTATACATCTTCCTCTCTATTTTTGTGCCAGTACCATGCTGTTTTGATCACTATAGATTTATAGTTTAGTTTGAAGTCTGGTAGCATGATTCCAACTGATTTGTTTTTATTTCTGAGTAATGTCTTAGCTATTTGAGGCTTTTTGTGTTTCCGTATAAAATGAAGTACTAGTTTTTCCAGATCTTTAAAGTATTACAGAAGTGCTTTAATAGGGATTGCATTAAATCTGCAGATAGCTTTGGGTAGAATGGACATTTTAACAATGTTGATTCTTCCCAGCCATAAGCATGGTATGTTTTTCCATTTATCAACATCTTCAGCTATTTCTTTTCTCAGAGTTTTATAGTTCTTTTTATAGAGATCTTTCACATCCTTTGTTAGGTACACTCCCAGATATTTCATTTTCTTTGGCACTACTATAAAGGGAATAGAGTCCTTGATTGTTTTCTGAGCTTGACTATTGGTGTTCTATATGAATGCTACTGATTTGTGAGTATTGATTTTGTAGCCTGAGATGCTGCTATATTCCTTGATCACTTCTAAGAGTTTTGTAGTTGAGTCCATGGGGTTTTACATGTTTACAGTCATATCATCTGCGAAGAGTGAAAGTTTGATCTCCTCTGACCCTATATAGATATCCTTGATTGCCTTCTCTTGCCTGATTGCAATGGCTAAGACTTCCATTACAATGTTAAAAAGCAGTGGAGACGGTAGGCAACCTTGCCTGGCCCAAGTGCCCATCAACCCATGAATGGATTAATAAATTGTGGTATATGTATACCATGGAATACTATGCAGCCTTAAAAAAGATGGAGACTTTACCTTTTTTATGTTTACATAGATGGAACTGGAAAATATTCTTCTTAGTAAAGTATCTCAAGAATGGAAGAAAAAGTATTCAAGGTACTCAGTACTTCTATGAAACCAATTTATATTCACTCACACTTTCTTATGAAAGTTAGATCACAACTATAGCCCAGGATGAAGGAGAGAAATGGAGTGGGAAGGGAGGGGAGGGGGGAAGTTTGATAGAGGAAGGGTAAATGGTGAGACCACACCTGTGGAGCATATTGCAAGGGTACAAGTCAAATCTATCAAGTATAGAACATAAATGTCTTAACACAATAATCAAGTAAATGAGGTGAAAGCTATATTAATTAGTTTGATGTAAGCACTCCAAATTGTATTAAAAAATCAACACATTGTACCCCACATATGCATAAATGTATTCATGATCTATGTGTATATGACTTAATAAAAAATAAATAAATAAAATAAATAAAAATACAAAAAATAAAAGATACCAGAGGGGAAAAAACACTTTACCTATAGAGGAACAAAGATAAGAATTATATTTGACTTCTCAAAAACTAAGCAAGCTAAAAAGAGAATGGAGTGAAATATTTAAAGTGTTGAGAGGAAAAAAAAAAAAAAGAAAACATTAACCAAGATTTCTTTATCCCGGGAAATTAGCCTTCTAAAGTGGAGGAGAATACTCACCTCAGCAACACATATCAATCCAATATTAATTGGAGCAAAGAAGATTAGCATGGGCCCTGCACAAGGACGACATGCACATTCATGAAGCATTCCAAATTTTTCCAGGAAAAACTCCAGAACTATGAAAAATCAAAGTGAAAGATCACCCGCTAAAGAAACACTAACTCCTTACCATTGGCTACCAATGTGAATTAAAAGATCAAAATGACAGATGAAGAATTTCAAATATGAGTTGTATGGAAGCTCATGGAAGTAGAAAAGTGGAGGAGAAAGAAAGACTTTCTCAGACAAACAAAAAGTGGGAAGAATTTGTAGCCAGTAGACCTACCTTGCAAATGTTAAAATTTCTTTAGAGAGGAAGAAAATGATAAAAGCTAGAAGCTCAAGTGTACATAAAGAAAGAGCAGCAAAAGAAAATAAACACTTTCTATTTCTTATGCTTGGATGATCTAACAGATAACAGTTTACTGAGAATAATAATAGCAACAGTGTATTTTATTTATGCTTATTTGTGTATAAGCAAAATAAATGTCAGCAATGATACAAGGGATAAAGAGGGAAGAATTAAAATCATTTTATTGTTAGACGGTATAGTCATTTCTTAGTATACAGAGGGATTGGTTCCAGGACTCTCTGGGGATACCAAAGTCAGCAGGTACTCAAGTCTCTGATATAAAGTAGTCTATAGCATTTGCATATAACCTACATATATCCTCCCATGTACTTTAAGTCATCTCTAGATTATTTATAATCCCTAATACAAGGTAAATTCTATGTAAATAGTTGTTATTCTATATTTTAAAAATTTGCATTATTTTTTATTTTTTAATTGTTTTTTTTTTTCCTGAATATTTTCAATCCATTGTTGATTGAATCCAGAAATGTGGAACCCAAAGATATGGAGAGTTGACTGCACTCATATGACCTGTGAAATAGTCTAGTGTTAGTGAAAGTGAACTTGGACTAGTTGTAAATTGTATTGCAAACTCTAGGGTAACAACTACAAAAAAAAAGTTCAAAAAGTAGTCTAACTAATACAAGAGAGAAAATAGAATCATATAAAACGCTCAATTAAAACAATAGAAGGTGGCCAGAATGGTAGCCACACCTGTAATCCTAGCCCTCTGGGAGGCCAAAGCAGGAGGATTGATTGAGCTCAGTAGCTCAGGACCAGCCTGAGCAAAAGTAAGACCCTGTCTCTACAAAAAATAAACAAATTAGCTGACATGATGGTGTGCCTGTAGTCCCAGCTACTTGGGAATATGAGGTTGCTATGAACAAGGCTGATTCCACTGCACTCTAGCCTGGGCAACAGAGTAAACCTCTGTCTCTAAAAATAAGCCAACCAACAAAAGACAGAAGGGAGAAAAAGAATGTAAGACAAAAAAAAAAAAGACCAAAGAACAACAGTAACAAATAGAAAACAGTTTTAAAAATATGGTAGATGTCAACCCGACTATACCAGTAATCACTTTGAATATCCCTGGTCCAAATGCACCAATTAAACAAGAGAGATTATCAGTGTGGATCAGGAAACAAGACTCACCATATGCTGTTACAAAAAACCCTCTTTTTTTTTTTTTTTGAAATAGAGTCTCACTTTGTAACCCTCGGTAGAGTGCTGTAGTGTCACAGCTCACAGCAACCTCAAATTCTTGGCCTCAAGTGATCTTCTTGCCTTAGCCTCCCAAGTAGCTGGGACTAGAGGTGCTGCCACAATGCCTGGCTATTTTTTTTTTTTTTTTTTCTTTTAGAAACAGGGTCTTGCTCTGGCTCTGGTTGATCTTGAACTCCTGAGCTTAGGCAATCCACCTGAGCCTCAGCCTCCCAGAGTGCTAGGATTACAGGTGTGAGCCACCACGCCAGGCGAGAAACCCTCTTTAAATATAAAGACACATCTATATTAAAAGTAAAGGGATGGAGAAAGATATACCATGTTAGCAGTAACCAAAAGAAAGCAAAGGTAGCTATATTAATTTCAGACAGGGTAGACTTCGGGCCAAGGAAAGTTATCGGGATAAAGGAAATGTTACATAATGATAAAGGGGGGTAACACTGTAAGAAGATTTAATAGACCTTTATGTGTGTGTGCCTAACAGCCGAGCATCAGAGTAGTGAGGCAAAAACTAATAGGACTACAGGAGAAGTAGTTGCATCTACTGTCATAGTTGGAAACTTCAGCACCCCTCTATCAGAAAGATGTAGCAGACAGAAAATCAATAAGGACATAGTTGAAGTCAGTGGTAGCACCACTGATTAACTGTATATAACCAACATATGTGGACTACTTTATCCAACAACAGAATACACATTCTTCCTAAGCTCACAGGGACCGTTCACCAAGATATACCATATTCTGGACCATAAGACACATCATAACAAATTTAAAAGAACAAAAATCATACAAAGTCTACTCTCAGATCATAATGGAACTACACTAGAATTGAACACAAATGTCTTAACACTGTGATTAAGTAAATGAGGTGAAGACTATGTTAATTAGTAGGATGTAAGCACTCTAATTTGCAAAATAATCAACACATTGAATCCCACAAAGGCATGAATGTATTCATGATTATGCGTACATGACTTAAGAAAAAAAATATTTAAAAAATAAAATCAATAACAGAAAAATAGCTGAATAATCCCCAAATATTTGAAGATTAAACAACACATTTCTAAATAACACATGAGTCTAGCAGTGCCTGTAGCTCAATGGGTAGGGCATCGGCCATATACACGGAGGCTGGCAGTGCCCGTAGATCAGAGGGTAGGGCATCAGCCACATACACTGAGGCTGGCAGGTTCGAACCCAGCCCAGGCCAGCTAAATCAACAATGACGACTGCAACAAAAAATAGCCAGGTGTTGTGGTGGGCACCTGTAGTCCTAGTTACTTGGAAGGCTGAGGCAAGAGAATTGCTTAAGCCCAAGAGTCAGAGGTTGCAGTGAGCTGTAACACCACAGCACTCTACCAAGGGCAACATAGTGAGACTGTCTCAAAAATAAACAAACAAATAAATAAATAAATAAATAACACATGGGTCAGAGAGCAAATCTTGGGGGAAATGAAAAAATACTTCAAAGTAAATGAAAATGAAAACATAACTTATCAAAGTTTGAAGGACACAGCCAAAGCAGTGCCTAAAGGATTGAGTGTATACTACGTATGTTAGAAAAGAAGAAAACGTGGTTATTCAGCTCTCCAACTTAACTAGCTCTGTGAACTAAAGCTATTTGACTTCTGATCCTAATTTTTATCAGTCACACAATGGAGTTAATGATACACCAAAGGAAGTTGGACAAGAACACATATACTTAGCCATACATGGTGGCTCATACTTGTAATGCCTGCACTTTGGGAAGCTAAGGCAGGAGGATCACTTGAGGCCAGGAGTTTGAGACCAGCCTGAGCAGCACAATAAGACCCCGTGTCTACAAAAAATAGAAAAATTAACTGGGTATGGCAGTGAGCACCTGTAGTCCTAGCTACTCAGGAGGCTGAGGAAGGAGAATCACTTGAGCCCAGGAGCTTGAGGTTGCTGTGAGCTATGATGACACCACTGCACTCTAGCCTGGGCAACAGAGTGAGACTCTTTCTTAAAAAAAAAAAAAGAAAAGAAAGAAAGAAAGAAAAAAGGAAACATGTGAACATACGTAAACATACTCTGGCAGAAATGAAAGAGTGAACTGAATACTGCTGCACTCATTCATTCGTTAATTCATGAATTTATGTAACTAGTGTCTGTTGAACCCTGACTCATGATAAGATAGAGTCCCTGTCCTCGAGGAGCTCAGGTCTACCCACAGGGAGGCAGAGTGGTAACTTGCACCAAACAGCGTGATCAGGGCTCTTATGTCAAAGTGTACCAGGAGAGAAGGTAAAAAGAGAGAGTGCAGGGATGGCATTCCAGGCAAGGGGCCCTACATGGGCACAGGCATGAAGGTGCACCAACTTTTGCTCTTCAAAGGATCACTAGGGTAGTTGAGTGGACTGGGGCAAGAGTATAAGAAATGAGGCAAAGAGGTTTCATGAGTGCTTTGTAATCTCACAGCATCCCTGGGTGGAGGTTCTGCTTCTTACTGGGAAGATTACCTTACATCGAGGGCTCGGGAGGGTGTTTCTAGGACAGTGATTTTCAACTTGCATGCCACAGCCTACTGCTGTGCTGTGAGAGGATCTTAGATGTGCTGCAAAAATTGTTAAAGATCATTGACAAAATTATTTTCAGAAGACGTTCAAAGCATGGTAAGTATATTCTTTTTGTTTTATACTTTTTTTTCATCAACATAAGTGTGCCACGGAAGATTAACTGTAAGTCCAGTGTGCTGTGAGATAAAAAAGATTGAAAAACACTGTTCTAGGTAATTCAGCTTTGGGTTTTTTTTGTTTTTGTTTTTGTTTTTTTGTTCCTCTTTCCCCCCAACCCCTCAAAAAGGAATGTTGATTGTTACCTCTGAGCACTTCTGGATCACCTCCCAGATTTGCTTTACTCTGGGAGTTCCTGGGTTGCTTTACCCCCAGGAAGTTTGAGCAGTGTGTGAGCTTGTGCAAAGCTAAAGGTAGGTGTCAGTGAACTGGGTTCTAATCACACTGCCCTTGTAACCTTCTATGTGGCCTTACGCAAGTCGCTCAATGCCTCTGAGTGTCCTTTGTGCAGGGACCTCTAACTTCACCTGGCGAGAGACGGATACATAATGCCTTGGGAGATAAAACCCCACACAGAGAGACAGTGTCATTCTTCTTCATTGCCCAAGCACCTGAATTATAAAGCCTCACCATAGCCTAAGAAACCTAGATGACACCCACCATCTCGGTAATACAGCTGGCCACTTGGGAAGCGACATTATTTTGCTTGTCTCACCAACTTCTCTTTTCTGCTCAAACTATTGAAGGAAGCAGTTGAGGTGAGACCTTCTGGAAATTCCATAGAAATGGACTAGAGTCATCTGTGACCCGTTGTGTCCGTCTCCCCTTATCTGCTGAGGATCAGTGACTAGTTGGTTCTGCTTTTGTCAGCAGTTCTGATCAGATTACATATGTTGAATTGTGGTTATTGTTGTCTCAGTGTTGGTTTTCACTTTGGAAACTTTTAAGGAACTTGCCCCAGAGGAATTTCCCCTGCTGGAATGTTCCTGTAGTATAGTTCCCAGTCCACGGCTGCTGTTGGCACCTACACATGTCAGGTCCCCCAGGTGAGACGAGTGCCCCAGTAGCTGGGCCGTGAAATCTCACTCTCCATCAGCTTTTCTTCCCAGTTATTGAGGACTTGCTGTAAGCCAGGTACTGTGTGGGTGTCCTGCACGTGGGCCCTGCTGTCTGCGTCACAACCCAATAAGGCAGGTGTTAGAGTCTCACTGTGCACCTAAGGCTGTACCTGGGAATTAAGTTGGTAGACACCACCTGCAAAGCTCTTTAACCTGAGCCAGGTTGTTTCCTGTCTTATCTCCCATATGACTGTCCAAGTCAGGGGAAGGTGGGGGTCTGCAGAGAGGGAAGTAGAGCAGAAAATAATTGAGTCATTTATACTCATTGCATGGTTGTGTCTCATCTTTTCCTTTTATTGCTGGGAATTTATTTAACAAAGAACATTGGAATTGCCCTCAGAGTCTGAAGTCTAAGCTCAGAGTACACTAAAGTGCTTATGTTCATTGCTAGGGACCAGATGAGCAGAAAGGGAGCAGGCCTGGACTAGCTGGCTTCAATAAGGACATCTATGGGGAGTAGGAGAGGGCACCCGGAGTCCAGGCCTGGTTCTGCCTCTTAGGGACTGAGGAAAGGTGGTTTTTTCTCTGAGCTGTGGTTTTGGTGACTTGCGGGAGCCAACCCACATCAAATGGGTGAGCTATTTCTTCCTAACTTTGTCCCAATGTGGTAATAATTTCATTATGGAAATTATGTAAATACTGTAAATTGAGAGTTCCCCCACCCAAGAGCTGGTTTTTAAAGTTACCAGCACACCGCTGTTCAATTTCCTCATCCATAAAAATGAGGGTAGTGTAGGCAGTCCCTGGGTCTATGAATAAAATAGGTTCTATAGGTTTATTCTCGAGTTGAATTTGTATGTAAGTGGAACAGGTATATTTACCTATTACGTGTAATAGCCTCCATTTGTGTGAGTTACATGTCAGTCATTGTATGTTTGCAACTTGGGGACTTAGTGTAATAGTCCCCATTAATACAATAAGTTGTATGTAAGTTAGATATTTGTGACTCGGGGACTGCCTGTAATACCCAACCTCACAGGACCTCTGGGAGGCAACATACATGTGAGCATTTTGCAAACTAAAGCATGACATATGTGTGTATAGATATACATGTTTATATATAATTTTTTATAGTTTCTATGTGAAAAGCTGTATTTTTTTAAAGCTGTAACTTTGCAGAAATAGGAAATACATTGGAATCAGGGCGTGACAACACAGGTAAAGCATAAATACACAGACAATCAAGTGGACAATGTGAGACCGTAAGCTGATCATAGAATGACATTTGAGATCATACAGACCTTCCTCATGAAGCCAGAGGGGCTTCTTCTCACTGGCTTCAGGGCCCTGAGGACCAAAGCCCTGTCATTTGTTAACAGAATGAGGTTGAGCATTTTTCATGGTTTTCTTTGGGAAATGCCGGTGGCAGTGGCTGTGGTGGAATGAGCCAACAGACAGGCAGACCTGCATTTGAAGCCTGGTTTGTCACTTAACTTCCCACCTGGTTGAATTCGGGCAAGGCCCTTAGCCTTTTTGAGCTCAGTTTCCTCATTTATGAAACATGATACCTCCTCAATAGAGTTTTGGGAGACCCTTGGAGAGGGGTAGAGTATGTGTTGGATTTGTGTTGTTTCTGCTTTTCCTTCTGGGCTCCCTCACAGCTCTGTTCTTATCACTGTCTTCAGCCTCCAATTGGATCCAATTGGATCCCTAGTTTGCAGAATGTAGCTCAGGGAATCATAAAAGAAACTCCCACTATGTAGTCTGACCTAGAATGTTCTTTTCTCTATGCGTCTCTTCCTTAATAAAAAAATATTTATTGAGACTTTGCTGATGCTTAGGCTTTTGCTGCATACAGTAAGAGAGACTAAGGAAGTAGAATAATATTAGCAATCATTCGCGAAGTATTCCATAGGAATTAATTTAATCAGCATATCAATACTAGTGTTTAAACACAGCAGTGTGGCAGATTAAAAATGACTGTGCATTCTCACAGGCAGTGTCTGTGGCTCAGTGAGTAGGGTGCTGGCCCTATATACCGAAGGTGGTTGGTTCGAACCCGGCCCCAGCCAAACTGCAACAAAACATAGCCGGGTGTTGTGGGGGGCATCTGTAGTCCCAGCTACTCAGGAGGCTGAGGCAAGAGAATCACCTAAGCCAAGGAGTTAGAAGTTGCTGTGAGGTGGGACGCCATGGCACTCTACCAAGGGCAATAATTTGAGACTATGTCTCTAAAAATAAGACTGCATTCTTTGACATTTTCTCATCAAGAGAGAGTCTAATCATCCCTTTCCTTAGATCTATGACTTCTTTGACCAACAGAATAAAGCAGAAGTGACACTATACCAGTTCCATATATAGCTTTTTAAAAAAAAAACTGGCAGCTTCTGCTTGTTCCCTGGAAGCTCTGAGTTGCCATGTAGGAAGTTTTATGTCTCCAAGACCACCATAGTGGAAATACCACGCGAAGAGAGACCTGGACACCTCTCTCCCTTCTACGGAGGCTAGGCTTGTCTTTTGGTGGTATTCAGCTGAGGGCTGGATGCTTTCTCCCTATGGAGGGAGAGAGGTCTGAGAGGAAGACAAGCCTAGCTGAATCCAGCCTTCCAGCTTTTCCTGCCAGGGCACCAGGCATGAACAAAAGCATCCAACCCCCAGCTGAATACTACCGAAAGACCTAGTCAGTGCTATGAGGAATAGAAGAATCACCCAGCTGACGCTTGTGTAAACTCCTAAACCACAAATTGAGAGCTACATTAAGATGGTGATTGTTTTAAGCCACTAAATTTTATAAATAGTTTGTTACACCACGATAACTGGAATAATTTTTATCCCCATTATATAGATGGAGAAATTGAGGCACAGAGAATTGAAGTGGCTTGTTCAATTGGCAGCACCAGGATTTCTAGGATTTAAACCCCAGAAATCTGGCTTCCCAGCACATTTTATTAACAGTGCGATGCTCTGCTCTTGAATTGGAAATATGTTCTGCTCACATGGAGATGTCTACCCACTTTGGAATGCAAGAACCACTCACACTACATAATTAGGGAATTATATAAGACATTCATTTGTTCATTTACTCAATTTAAGGACAATAGGGGCCAGGCACAGTAGCTCGCACCTGTAATCCTAGCACTCTAAGAGGCCTAGGCAAGAAGATCCCTTGAGGTCAGGAGTTCAAGACTAGCCTGAGCAAAAGGCAAACCCCATCTCTACTAAAAATAGAAAAAATTAGCCAGGAGTGGCTGCATTCCCCAGCATGCAGCCAGCAGCCTTGTGTGGCTCGTCTGTATTGAGATGAGCTGTGAGTGTAAAATACACACCAATTGTGCACACTTAGTATGAAAAAAATATAAAGTGTCCCATTAGTAATGCTTAATATATTTATGGTATGTTGAAATAACAGTATTTTGGATATATTTGGTTAAATAAAATATATTATTAAGATTCGTTTTACCTGTTTACTGTTTCTAATGTGGCTATGAGAAAATTCAAAATTGCACACGTGGCTTATATTTCTCTTGAGCAGCGAGGTCTAAAGCACCTCCTACGGGTGAGGGTACAGACTGCAGAGTCAGGCTGACTCAAGGCCACGTCCTGGCCTCATTATTCCCTAGCTATGACCTTCAGCCAGCCAGCTGCTTAGATTCTCTGGGGCTCATAGAGAGCCCCTAAGTCTTCTAGACCTTAGACTGAAGGTCTCAAATGCTGGAGTGGGGCAAACTTGGTAAGTAAGATCTTAACATTGAAGCTGGTGTTTTCTGGGATTCATGTCAGTTTTTCTCCGGTGGCACTTGGGGCTGTTCTGACTATCAGCACAGTACCCTGGGCCATCTCCCTTCCCTCCCATCTCCTCTGCTCCCAGAGAGAAGAAAGTGTTTTTTCAAGACATCTCCTCACCCCTGTGGTATTATTCTCCCAGACTTGCAGCTCCTTCCAGGACAGCGCTTCTGCTCAGCATCTCCCCTGTCCTCCCTCCACCTTGTCTTCCCCCAGAAAACCTCGCTGCCTGGTTTGTCTTTATTTAGTCTTCCTGACACTTGGTAATTCGCAAATCTGTCCAATGTCTCCCCTTCTGTTTTGGCATCAAAACCTATAAATAGCTCCCAGACAAAGTTCCAGCTGCATCGTGACAGTTTGTACAGTTTGTATTCCTTTTCTTAGACTCTTAAAGCCTCATCTGTGTACTCGCTCAGTATGGAAGAGCAACTTCCATGAAAAGGAATCTTTTATTACAGCATGAACAGGGTAGCAGGGAGTCGCCTCAGCGTGACTGTCCATGTGGGGGTCAGAGACAATGCTTTCAGCAGCGGTGAGCCCTGTGAAGCATGTGGCGTGGTCCACGGCAGTGAAAAGAATGAGATCTGTGCCCTGCTCTCTAGAAACTTCATTCTGGGCCTGGGTCAGACCTGTGAACAAATCATGATGTGGCGTGATCAGCTTTAAAGTGGCGTGTGAGAGCAAGGAGCCAGCAGTTCTGCCCAGGAAGGTCCTACTGAGAGCTGGCAGGGTTCCGAGCCTGGCCTGCAAGGGGAGGCATTTCTTTTGTCAGCAAAGCAGGGACACATTCTAACAGGAGGCAGCAGGATGCCTCTCTCAGCTCCACACCACCTCTCTAAGGAAGAGGCACCTAACAAACATGCCAGTTACCTGAGCACTCAAAGCCTGAGTTTCCTTGTCTATAAAAGATAGATAATAGAGTTAGGATGATGATTGGAAATACAGAGCTTGGGCTGGGTGGGCTAATGCACACCTGTAATCTCAGCACTCTGGGAGGCCCAAACAGGAGGATCACTTGAGGCCAGGAATTCAAGGCCAGCCTGGACAACATAGTGAGACCCCTACCTCTACAAAAAGTTTTAAAAATTAGCCAAGTGTGGTAGTGTGTGCCTATAGTCCCAGCTACTCAGGAACCTGAGGCAGGAGGATCACACGAGCCTAGGATTTCAAGGTTACAAGGTTACATCATGCCACTGCACTCCAGCCTGGATGACAGGGTCTCACTCTTATTCACAAAAAGAAAAATATACATATATATAGAGAGAGAGAGCTTGGGGTGGTGCCTGTGCCGGCCCCATATACCCAGGATGGTGGGTTCGAACCTGGCCCTGGACAAACTGCAATAAAAAAATAGCTGGGCGTTGCGGCGGACGCCTATAGTCCCAGCTACTCCGTGGGCTGAGGCAAGAGAATCACCTAATCCCAAGAGCTGGAGGTTGTGGAGCTGTGACAGCATGGCACTCTACTGAGGACGACAAAGTAAGACTCTGTCTCTAAAAAATATATATAGAGAGAGAAGCTTGGCAGTGGGGACTTAATGATTAAATTAATTAATTAAAGCCTTGGAAACTATGACTTCCTATTACTAATCAGGGGGCTCAAATCTATGTAAAGCCAAGTTCTGGGAAGTGGGGAGAGGTAGCAAACAACAGCAGTCCAGAATCAGAATCTAGACCCCAAGAGCACCAGACAGAAGCAGACTCCAGAAATCACCTGGGCTGCTTCCTCCAGCAAGGTGTACCTTCCCTGGATCACAGTTTCCCCCTCTGTGCAACTGGGGTGTGTGTGTGCAGAGCTGTCTCTTAAAGGCCCTTGTGTTCTGGCCAGAGGGGCACTGGGAAAACTCTCTGCTTCCCTACTCTATGGGGCTTCCCCACTCTAAACTCCCAGCCCTGCAGTGTGCACACAAGCCCCAGAGGACACTGGGCCAAAGAGAGGATCATCTTCCACTTTACAGGTGGAGGTGTGGGCAGGTGGTGAACATACAGGGTTCCCAGGCCAGTCAGCGCTCTGCTACGGGGGCAAAGGTGCCCACCCCAGATGAGCAGTTGTAACTAACAAGACAGAAAGGGAGCTTTTGCAGGCACATTTTCCAGTCGGCATCCTCTCCCAGCTCCCTGGGCCCTAACTCCCCCCATGCCCTCCTTCCACCCCCAGATCCCCCACTTCTCTGTTATCTTCTGTGAAGCAGCTATCCTTCACTCAGAGCCTGTGTGTTGGGTCCGGCTCTAGCCTTTACACAATGACCTAGAGGGCCTATGAGGGCCTTGGTTACAATTCTTTTTACCTGGCAGAGAAAGCAAGTCTCAGAGAGTCCAAGGCAGTCAGTACTGTCCAGGTTTGGACTTTGCCTGCAGCAGGAACAAGCGTTTTCCCACGCTCTGTTCCAGTCCTTACATGGTAGCAAATCTGCTCCGAGAACGAGGAGAGGTACTGCCAGCAGAGGACTATTTGTTCTTTTCCTTCTCCTGACCACTTCTGCCTTCTGCTGGTAGCAGGGATGCTGGAAGCTCCAGCCTAGCAGTGCCCTTCCTTTAGGTAGGAGAGGGCTGTTCTCCCATTTTGCAGGCAAGGTGGCTGCATTACAATGTCAAAGCAAGTGTGTGCCAGAGGTAGGCCTTGGAACCAAAGGGTCCCCAGGACTTCGGAGATATTGCTACCCTCCCCAGCTCCACCCCTGGGAACAGGGGAAGCTGTTTTCATGTGTTTCTAAAACAGGCCTTTTGATTGTAGGCCTGGTAACAGCAGCAAAGAGCTCTTTCTTAGCTTTAGCCAAAACTGGCCAAGTGGTGGTTCCCATAGCAACTGTGGTGTTGCTGGGCATCAGTGGACCCTAGCCAGAAGGTAACTATTGACCTTCAAAATGGGGAAGGAGCCTGCTCCTTACTGTGGCTGGCAGGGTAGCCAGCAGAGTGGCCCACAGGCTGGCTGAGCAGAGCAGGAGGGGCACTTGGGAAAGTGGGCAAGGCCCTTTCCCCACCTGTGAGGCCCTGTAGGCATCCTCCCTCCTGCTACCCAGCCCCTTGTCCCTTTGAGTTTTTATCCTCTCCTCTCCTGGCCTATTCTGTCAGGGACCCAGCTTAGTGACCTAATGCCCCTTTTGGAAAGGGGACCAGAATCCATTAGAGTCAGATCTTCCAACCCGTTCTGGGTGACAGGAGGATTCAGAGAAGTTATACTCAGTGGCATCACACAAAGACCTAAGGGTAAGGCTACTTCCTGGGCCTAGCGGAAGTTCCCCTGTAGCCAGGTACAATGGCATTTCCCCCCAAGCATTGAGCCCTCTGAAAGGTTAGACACCCCTCTCATGTAGGAGTGGTGTCCAACCCTTCTCTGCTTCCCTCTGACGACAGTTTCTTCCTGGAGCAGTTCTAATTCATCCAGTGCTCATTTCTAAACATCCGTATTGAGGCCTTATTATAGGAAGGACTTTTTCTTAGATGAAATCAATTAACATCTCTCCCATCTCTCCCCAACAAAATTTTCAATCCTCAGAAGTGAATGAGCTGGTTGTTTTGAATCTCTACCCCACCCCCCAGGAAAGCGTTCCAGATGGGTCCCAGGGCCCACACAACTGGCAAATTCTATCACCCTTCTAACTGAGGCTTCTCTCAACTTCCTTATCCATTTACTCCTTATGTTTACAGACTATGAGCTCAGTAAATATTAGTTGGTGAATGAATGCATAATGAAAATATCCTAGCCAAGGGTCACTAACCAAGCCTTTCAAGTGGGGGTCATAACTGGAAAATGAACAACTTCTATTGCTGACCAAAATTGGAACTGAGATCTGTGGGGTTAACAGAGTTGTCTACTGACAGGAAAGATTGGGTTTGTGTTTTCTCAGTACGTGTATATTCCATCAACAAAAGTCCTCACCAAGGTGCATCCTCGTTAGATGCTGTCATGTCATGATCGTTTGCCTCATCAAAGCCCAGGGTCAGGCTTAGATGAGCAAATGTCCTTCATTTGTTGGCATAGATAAGTTAAACCCTATGAAGGCATGTGTCAATAGGCATTCTCAGCTTAGAGTGAACATGATGAAAGACAAGTTTCCATTTGTTGAATACATTAGCCTCAATTACTGGGAATTTGTAATCATTATAACTGAGCGTGTCTGAAATTTATCTTTGCATCAGCCAAGAATGCCATGAATGCATCTATGAAAGGAATTAATAGTGCCAGTAAGATTGCAGAGGGGACTTTAGCCTAGATGTGAATAATAACTGGTTAAAGGCCCATTGTACGTTAATTACATCAATAGATAGAAGGAGTGGCTGTTAATTAAAGCACACTGCAAATAGCTCTATTGAATCATTTAGACACCAGCTGAGTGCCTATTACTTTGCAGACAAGCTTGGATAGAATTTGTTTTTTCGTTCTTAAAATAAATATTTGAAAGACCTTGTTGAGAGGATAAAAAGACAAGGCCAGGCAAGGTAGCATGCACCTGTAATCCCAACTACTTGGGAGACTAAGGCTAGAAGATTGATTGAATCCAGGAGTCTGAAACCAGCCTGGGCAATGGGGTGGGGAGGATGAAAAGTAAAATTACAGAATGAGAGAGAATATTCTCAAATCATATATCTGACAAAAGACTTATACCTAGATTATATAAAGAACTCTCAAAATGCAACAGTAAAGACAAGTAACCCAATTAAAAATGGGAAAAGGATGTGAATAGACATTTTTGCAAAGTCCTCCATCTGAGGGGTACCTATTAATTCTTCAGTCTTACATTCACAGTGCCCAATGAAGGCATTACTCTGCACTATAGCCATTTGCCCCAATTTAAGTTTAGAAATTGCCAGTTTGAGTAACAGCTGAACCTATTCAAAATGTTAATAAAGGTTTTGTTGCATGGTAGCATTAAAAAAAAAGCACATGAAAAGGTACTCAACATTACTAATCATTAGGGAAATGAAAATTAAAACCACAATGAGATACTACTTCACACCCACTAGAATGGCTATAACAGAAAAGCAGACAATAATAAGTGTTGGTGAGGGCATGGAGAAATTGGAACCCTTATACATTGCTGATGGGAATGTAAAATGATGCTGTCACTCTGGAAAACAGTTTTTGCAGTTCCTTAAATATATAGAATTACCATCTAACTAAGAAATTACATTCCTAAGTATATACCCAAAAGAAATTAAAACATTCACGTAAAAAATTAGACACAAGTGTTCACAACAGCATTATTTGTAGTAGCCAAAGCATGGAAACTGCCCAAATGTCCATCAACTGATAGATGGATAAACATAACGTGATATAGCCACACAGTAGAATGTTGTTCAGCCATAAAGAGGAATGAAGTACTGATTCATGCTGCAACATGGACGAACCTTGACAACATTATGGCAAGTGGAAAAAATAAGTCACAAAGGACTACGGGTTGTATGATTGCATTTATGTGACATGCCCGGAACAGGCAAATCTAGAGAGACAGAAAATAGATTAGTGGTCACCAGGAGCTTGGAGGAGGGGAGAATGGGAAATGCTAATAGGTACAGGATTTCTTTTGGGGATGATGAAAATGTTCAAAAATTACAAAGACGGTTGCACAATTCTGTGACTATACTAAAAATCATTGACTGGGCACTTTAAATTGGAGAATTGTATGGTATGTGAATTATATCTCATTAGAGAGTTAAAAAAAAAAAAAAACCCAAACCTGAAACATTAAAAAAAAAAAAAATAGAAAATGGGCAACAGATATTTCACTGAAGAGGATATACAGATGGAAAATAACTACATGAAAAGATGTTCCCAACATCATTATCATTAGAGAAATGCAAATTGAACCACAGTGAGCTATTACTCTAATACCTATTAGAGTGTTTAGTATGAAAAATAGAGACAGTGCCAAAGGCTGGTGATAATGGGGAGAAACTGGGTCACCCCTACAGTGGCAATGTACAGTGGTGTGGCGCCCCTGGAAGGCAGTGTGGCAGTTCTTTTGAAAACTACAGATGGATTTAGCTCATAGCAATTTGCGCTTACGCTCATATATCCCAGAAAAGTGAAAACACATTTTCACACAGAAACTTGGACACAAATGTTCACAGCAGGTTCATGCATACAAACTGGAAACTACCCTGATGTCCTTTAGTGGATGAAAGGCTAAACAAACTGTGGTATGTCCATACCATAGAATACTCCTCGGCAGGAGAAAAAGGGAACAAATTATCAATTTACTCAACAACTTGGATGAACCTCAAGGAAATTATACTGAACGTAAAAGCCAATCTCAAAAGGCTAGACATGTACTTTTTGATTCCATGTACAGGACATTTGTGAAATAATAAATATAATCACAGAAGTGGGAAACTATCAGTGGTTGACAGGGTGAGGGGATGGGCAGAGATGTGGATGTGGATGTGGCTGTAAATGATGGCACAGGGGAGTCTTGTGAGCTGGATCAGTTGTGATTGTGATGATTGCTCAAAGCTACCCATTGATAAAATTGCCTAGTGCTATACAAACACACACATGTAAAAATAAGGGCATGTAAAACTGGGGACACTTGAATAAGCTCTACGGATTGAACCAAGGTCAATTTCCTGGTTTTGACACTGTGCTGTAATTATCAACGACGTTACTCACCACTGGGGGAGCTGGGGAAGGCGTGTGCATGACTTTCCTACTCATTTCTTTACAACTTCTTGTGAATCTACAAGTATTTCAAAATAAAATATTTTATGCATTCACAATTAGGTAGATAATTTGAGATCTGGCAATGTGCCAAGTAGCATGCTAGATGCTGGGGGTACCATGGACAATAAAATATGCACACATGGTCTCTGTCCTTGGCATTTCATTTCTGTTACCGAGTGATAAAACTGACTTTTTTTTTTTTTTTTTTAATTTTTTCCTCTTTTTTAGAGACAGAGTCTTTCTCTGTTACCTAGGCTAGAGTGCAGTGGCATCATCTTAGCTCACTGCAACCTCAAACTCTTGGGCTCAAGCAATTCTCCTGCCTTAACCTCCCAAGTAGGTGGGACTATAGGCGCCTGCCACCATGCCCGACTAATTTTTCTGTTTTTAAAAGAGATAGGGTCTTGTTCTTGCTCAGGCGAGTCTCAAACTCCTGACCTCAAGCAATTTGCCCCCTTTGGCCTCTCAGAGTGCTAAGATTACAGGCGTGAACCACTGCGCCTACCCCAAACTGAATTTCTTTAAAAAAAAAAAAAAAAAAAACTTCCTAATAACTTTCAGTTCTCTACCAATGTTCCATTTTGACATTGAGATTGTAAATTCTAGAATCCAGGCTGGCACGTATGTGCCAAGCATCTCCACCCACCCCACACACAGCCTTGATGTGAGTCATACAGTGACACATCACCTGGGCATGAGCTGCCTTCCCCTGGCTGGTGCCTGTTCTCTGACCTCGTCTTTGAAATGCTTTTAAAGGAGTCTGGTATGTTCCCACTGAGGCTTTTGTTGAGGAGCCTGGGAAATTGTATACAGTGTGACAAGTCACAGGAGGCCAGCTGGAACTGGCATCTTTGCTGGGGAGGAGCAGGCACAGGGCAGGCTTCCTGTCAAGGTCAGAAGTGGACACTGGATGTCCTGAGGCTGTGTCAGGGCCGGCTTGGCGGGGTTAGGGGTGATGTGGTCTCCTGGGTGAAAGGTGGCACAAGGGGCTTGTCAGCTGTGTCCAGTAGGGCTGTGAGCGGCTACTAAAGCAGCATGAGCTGAGAGGACACTGGAAACCAAATTGGCTTTAGACAAAAATCTTTACTGTATCTCTGCTTACAGGAGACAAATATGCTCATTATAAAAATCTCAGAAAATCATAATGTAGGAAGTGAAATTCAGACCACTCTTTGTGTGTTTCTTCCTTTTTTTAGTAACAGCTTTATTCAGATGTATTTCCTTAATGTGTTCAGTATCATACTATTCACCTGTTAAAAGTATACAACTTCATCGTGTTCACAGAGTCGTGCAGCCATCACCACAGCCAACATAAGAACATTTTCAGCACCTCCAAAAAGACACCTCATGGTGCATGACAGGGTGAATGTACTTTAGTCACTGAACTGCATTTAGAAATGGCTAAAATGCTAAATTTTATGTTATTTATAGTTTACCACAATAAGAAAAAAAAGCTCACACCCTTTAGCTCTCATTTCCCCACCCCCAGCCCTAAGCAACCACTAACCTCCTTTCCATCTCTATTTATATTTGGACCCCTCTAGATTTCAACACCATAAAGGTCCTCACCATGTGGCTGGCACAGAGCTGGGCTCAGGGCAGGAGTTGTGCAAAACCCATGCCTGCTCCAGCGAGTTTACAGCCTTGTCGTCCGAGCACCCCTGCCTCTGCATCACAGTATAAACTTGTGTAGCATTTCCCTGACAGGCGAATGAGTGGTGTGTGTGGTATGCCCTGTGTGTGGCTGTCCAATAGCAGAGGCCAGAATCCCCAGGAAACAAAGACTTTGGGCCAGAAGGCGGACCTACACCTGAGCTCTTGAGGCCCAGGGATTCTCTGGGCAGGACACACAGCGCAGGGAAAAGACAGGAGGCAGCAGAGAGGGCTGCATTAACAGGGGAGAGCAGGAAAGTATCTGCTGAGGAACAAGGTCTCTATGGAGGAGCCCCAAATGAGGCCAAGTGAGGCCACAAAACCCTTCTCCCTCCCACCCTACCTCACACTATGACTGCCTTGCTTATGTAAAATGATTCCAACATGCCATGCACTGTCCCAAGCAGCTCCTATGCAGTAATGTATTTCATGCTCAGTACCGTGTTTACAAGGTGGTGTGTTCATTCCTTATGGCTGCTGCTACAAATGACCACAAACTGGGTGGCTTAAGATAGCAGAGATTTCTTCTTACATGGTCTTGAGGTCAAAAATCTGAAATCAAGGTGTTGACAGGGTGGATTCCCTCTGCAGGCTCAGGGAGAGTCTGTTTCCTGCTTCTCTCTTGGCTTCTAGTAGCTGCTGCCAATCCTTGGGGTTCCTTGGCTTGTGGGTCCCTTGTGCCAGTCTGCCTCTGGCTTCACATGGCATTGCCTTCTGTGCCCCGTGGCATGTCCTCACATGGCATTCTGATGAGAAAACACCAGTCATTGAATGCAGGGTCCACCCTGATTCAGTATGGCCTCATTTTAAGTAGACTACATCTATAGGATCCTATTTCTAAATCAGGCCACCTTCACAGGTACTGGGGTTTAAAACTTTAACACATCTTTTAGGGGGACTAGTCTACTCTCAATAGGTAGGAACTTTATCATCCTTGTTTTACAGCTGAAGAAACTGAGGCACAGAGAGGATAAGCAACATCATGGAGACATGCCCACACGTGGGCAGTGTGGCCAGGGAGCCAAAGGGTGGTGCAGGATGAGAGGCAGGGGAGTCCTGGAGGTTAAGCCACCACCCCTTGGAACAAAGGACTGTTTGTCTCTTACCAATTTGCATTCACCTCTGTTCCAGAAGGGTGTCTGTTAGGTCTTCTTCAAGTCCTAGGTGTCCTTTGGGGCCCCTAGAGGAAAGGGCTATGAGCCACTTGGTGGGAGGTTTAAGACCCTAACGACAGTACCCTTGCAGCCTCTATCCCTCTGGGGTCTCTCTCCTGGACAGACTTATAATAAACATCCATTGATCTCCCGAACTGCAGTGCCATGCCCTGTGTTGGGTGCTGAGGGAGACTCAGAATGGCCAAGCCCTGTCCTGGGCATGCAGGGGCCCCTCAGCTATGGCCTTAGTGTGAGGGGATGCTGTTTGTGTGGTCAAGAGGGGCGGGGGAGTGGAGCAAGGACTGCAGCTGGGGGAGAATAGGTCTAATCACAAAGACACAAGCAGGAGCTTTGACTTGTGATTTGACACAACTACAGTTTAACAGTAAAACAGTAACTGGGCCTCTGTGTCAAGAACTACACTGGGGGCTGAGCGCAGTGGCTCATGCCTATAATCCTAGCACTCAGGGTGGCTGTGACAGGTGGCTTGCTTGAGCTGAGGAGTTAGAGACCAGCCTGAGCAACAGCATGACCCAGTCTAGCTGGGTGCTGTGGCAGGCCCCTGTAATCCCAGCTACTTGGGAGACTGAGGCAAGAGGATCACTTGAGCCCAAGAGTTTGAGGTTGCTGTGAGCTATGATGCCAGAGTGTCTGAAAAAAAAAAAAGAGAGAGAGAGAACTACACTGGGGCCTGGGTGCCAAAAGCAAATGGGTTCTGGTCCCTGCACCCAAGGAGCTGACACAGCAAGCTGACCTGCTTAGTAGATTAGATCTAAAGTCATGTGACTATGCCATTTTAGGATGGGGTGCAGGCCTTTATGTAAAGTGAGGCCGGGTGGGCATGGAAGGGACAGTGGCTGACCCTTGTCAAGATTTTATCTGTGTTCTGAAAAGGTTGGGCCACTTCTCAATGATGAGGGAAAACTGCTAATTGTTGGGTATGCCCAGTATCCTAGGCTGGGCTTTTTGTGTGCCTTATCCCCTCACTGCTGCAGCATTTTGGCCCCAGGCTCCCTTGGCCACAACCTGTGCTCCCCCTTGTGGAGAGTCAGCCACATGCGGATGCGGCGCTAGGTGGCGCTGGGCCACCTGAAGCCACCTTCACCTATGAATTCACAGCATAGTGGTTCTCACGCTTAAGTCATTCGTAGGCATCCTCCAAGTATCTGGCATACATAGTCTAGTTAATATTTTTCTTTAAACTGTCTTTTAAAATTGTTTATCAATACAAAGGGGAAACTATCTCTTTGCCATAAATAGATGAGTGGAAATTTTTTTTGTAAGAGAGAAGATCTGGAGTGAAGTGGCACCATCATAGGCAGGCAGACCTGGGCAACATTCCTCCTGCTGGGCCATCATTGTCCCTAGCATTGTCGAGCTGTAAGACTAGTACTTGGGATGGCCCTGATAAATTAAATGTTTAATTCTTCTATTACAGTCTAGAATCTTCTGTGTTATTTTGACAAAAATGATGAGTGTATATTAATTAACACCAGAAATTACGATATGTAATCTCCTGAATCTCAGTGGATTAACAGCATAGAAGTCCGTTCCTCAGTTACCTGAGGTCCAGCTGGCAGCTGATGTGCCCAGGACACTAAAGTGGGGCTGCTGGCCTTTCATCTGGGATCCCCAACGCCTATCAGAAGCTAATCTGGCAAGTGCATAGCACCCCAAGGGCAGGAAAGCTCTGACATTTTACAGCTCTGGCAAGGACGAGGATTAAAGCATTTGCCCAAGATCCCATTCCCAGGTGAGGCCACAGGGGCCAGCCACTGTGGTAGGTGCTGGGACCCATAATGAACATGACAGATGCCCTCCTACCTCACGCTTGGAGAGCTGACACCTCCTTCCACGCTTGTCTTTGGAGGGATATTCACCCAAGGCCTTTCTCATCTCTCCTCAGTATTGTACCTGGAAGGCTCAGTTCTTGTGTTTGAGGACATCTTCAGACTGGTCGCATTCTACTGTGTCAGTAGGTGAGTAGACCTGGGCCTGCCAGAGGTCATCTTCCTAGGGAAGCTTCAGAGGATGCAGAGAGGAGAACTCCCCTGGCTTAGCTCTGGTAACCACTAGGGGATGTATTAGCTCTGATGCTCCCATAGACCTTCTGGTAAGTTCCTTTCCCTCATCCCCACCTGCCTCTCTGGCTCACTGCCTAGTGTCAAGGACAGCTTGGACCTGATCCAGGCTCATTGCGGGGGCTATAGAAGGAACTTCCTGTAGAAGCAGCAGGAGGAGCTGATCCTCCTTCATGGGAGGGAGGTGTGATTATCAGGCAGCTGCTGGGTGGAGCAGGTGTCTGGTAACCACCTTCAGAACTGCCTTCTTTATTCATAACTGGTTTCAGATCAATAAGAATTTAAAAATACATTTTAGTGTCATAAGCCCAGGAGTTAAGTTACAGAACCTTGACAAGGGCTGGTCAGAGATATGGGGCAGGATGTGTTGGGATCCTGAAGTGAGCTCCAAGCCTACTGCTCCATCATGCCAATGGAGAAAACCCCTCCCCACCTACCAGGACTCTCCTTGCCTAGATGGGCAGAAAAGGTGCCACTGATAATAACACTTGATGCTAACAGCTGCCACCTATTAAAGGCTTACCAGGTACTCGGCACTGTGCTGGGGGCTTTTATACCTATTGTCTTTTTAAATCTTGCAGACAATTTCTGGAGGTAGGTGCTGTTGCTGTCCCCATTTTATAGATGAAGTACTGTATATACTCGAGTATAAGCCGAGTTTTTTCCGGCACAAAATTTGTGCCGAAAAACCCGAACTCGGCACAAATTTTGTGCCGGAAAAAACTCGGCTTATACTCGAGTATATACGGTAACTGAGGGGGAGAGAAGTAACTTGCATAGCAGTAAATGGAAGAGCAGACCTTCAAACTAGATACAGCTCCCAGGTCCGTGCTCTTTGCCATAGCCGCCTTGCTGTGTGCATCCTGCTATAATTCTCATGCCCTCTAGTACATCCCTCAAGGGCCAGCAGAGGCCCCTGGGTATGTTACAACATGTCAGGCTCTCAGGGGGACAGACAGGCCCTTTCCTGTTCTGAGAAGTTCTCACTTTAGCAGAAGGGCCCTGGCATAGTGTTTGGTGCATGCTAGGTGCTGTAAGGGAATGGATGACTGGATGATGACGTAATTGCCCAGCCCAGAATGATCAAGAACTTGAGTTGGTTACTTAATCTCTCTGAGCCTCAGCTTCTTCCTCTGTAAAATGGGAATGATAAGATTAAGTATATTGATTCTGGAGGATGGAATAAGAGAACACTTTAAAGAGACAGGCTTTGCCCCCAGAAATAAAATGAAAGAGAAAAGTTCTGCTTCAAGGTGCTAACCCCAGTTCTAACGCAAACTCTCGTGGTCAAGGCTCGTAGATGTGGACTGGCATGAGGATTCTAGGGACGGTTTCCAGATCTGGCCGGGTCCTGTAGTCACCACTGACTGAGCTGGTTAAAAACACAGACTCCTGGGGCCCACCAAGGAGATCCTGCCTCTGTGGTCTTGGATGGGCCACAGGAATTTGCTTTTATAAGGACCTGCAGACCAAGGTTTTGCTGAGCTGAGGGTCTTCTAGGGACCTGCTTCTAGGATCTGCAAGGGATGATTAGGACATGTCCCTAAGCAGAAAGCAGCAAAGGAGGAGAAAGTAGGGACAGGAGTCCTGTGAGGTGTGATTTCAGGGCCATCCCCACCCAGCCTGGGCCTGTGGGCAGCTCTATAGCATAAAGTAGACCTGGGGGTACTCCTACACATTTGTGACAAGACCTTGAGGGTCACAGATGCCCCACGTTGGGACAGTGGGTATGCAAACAAGTAAAGGGTTCTGGTTGGGGTGAGGTGTCAGTGACAACTGCTACAACCAGCTGCCATGGGTTGGGCATCAGTGTTGAGTCAGACTTTGTTGCTGGCACCACCTGCAGAGTCCTTTCTAACCCCTACAATGTTAATACTTTTAGAGAAGGTATTATTACCTGCAGACCCACTTCAGGAGACTAATGACCCCAGATCATGAACCTACTCCAGGGATGTGCTGAGCTTCAGAGCCTGTGACCCCTGGAAGGGGCTGAGCAGAGCAGCTATCACAAAGTAAGTGCTTGAGAAATGATCAAGCATGTTCTTGTTGCTGTTCTAGATGAAGAAATAAAGGTTGGGGTGTGACCTGCCCTGGGTTGCACAGCTCAGTTCTGAGCCAGATTAGAACCCAGGTGTGTCTGATCCCAAGCCCCAGCTGGGTCTGCCCAGGCCTGGAACTGAGAGGACGCCTGTGCTGCTCGCTGGCCAGCCTCTCCCTGTGCATATCGGGGACACAAAGGCCTCTTTATGGAAGAGGTGACATTGGGGACTGGGAATTCTAGGCACAGGGAACAGTCTGTGCAGTGGGAAAGCTATAGGCAGCCTCAGGAGTGGTTTCATGGGTCAAACTGAACACATGAGTGGAAGGTAAGATGTTCAGAAGGCCTCGAACGCCATCCCTAGGAGTTGCAGAGACTTCCTTCCGCCAGTGCTGTGAGCCTGTTGCTGATAGTTTAACTGCTTTTTAGCAGGGCAAGGTGAGCACAGCAGGTTGAGGGATCGAAGCCAGGGGAGAGTGGAGACCAGGTAGGGGTCATGCACCCATCTGGGCCCTGGAAGGTGCCTGCCCCTGGTAGTGCCTGGGGGAACCAAAAATGGTGGGGTCAGACACTTGAGGGGCGGCTGGGGGAGGCCGGGGAGATGCCAGAAGTCTCAGTCTTGGGTGTCAGGAGGATGAACACACTTGATCATTCCTTGAGCACTTACTTGGTGCCAGGTGCTCTGCTCCGCTCCTTGCAAGGATCACGGGGTCTGATCCTCAGCACAGCCCTGGGTATGGGAGTCATTAAGTTCAAGAAGTGGATGTCATTGCCCAAAATGAGGAAGGAAGGGAGGGGCCACCTGGGCCTCCCCCACTATCCCACGGGTGTGCCCAATGTTATGACTAAGCAGCCACCCTCCTTTCCTGGAGGAGGGGGTACAAGAGGAGGGCAGTCATCTTTGCCCTGAGAGAACCTGTTGTCATCGAGCCTGGGAGCCTCTGATTTATGGCTGGCCAGTCAGAAGTACTAGTGGCCTGAGACTTGCAACTGCTCCTGAGATGGAGGCCATCTTGGGGAACTGACCCCTGAAGTCTGCAGAGCCTGACCCTAACTCCAGGTAATCAGTGTGAGAATTGAACTGAATTATTGGATACCCAGATAGTGTCTGGAGAATTGGACACTAGGTAGTTGGTGGGGGTCCTAAAATCAATTTAGTAGATTGTGACATTTTTTATAAATAAAAAAAGTAAATTGGACTAGAAAATATCAGAATGTGTCTCATGTAGTTGGAATCAGTTTTGTTTTGCTGAAGTTTTAGTTATGTGCGTGTACATGCTGTATGATGTCAGATGTGTTTCTCACTGACAGTCATGATCAAAAAAGTTTGCAAAGCACCAGCCTGAACAGAGGCCTCTGGAGAGGGCCACTGGCACACTGGGAGGTGCACAGACCAACCCCCCAGAGTGTGGGGAATAATGTTGGAATATTTATTCTAAAATTCCCATTTTTAAAATCTCTATTGTTGTAAATACTCTTTAATGGACTTAATAGGTTATGAGGAAACACACACACATACCCCTCTGGAAGATTACTTCATGTTAGTGTTTTGTAATACCCCTGACTTCAGGGGTCCTGGTCCCCACTCACACCTGCATCCACCAGGATCCTCCTGAGAGCTACTTTAAAATGTGAATTCTCAGCCCAACCTCAGCACTGATGCTGGGAACCCCTGAGCAATCTAGCAATCTGCACTTTTAGAAGTTCCCCAATTCTGCAGAATATGGACGTGTGTTGGGGACCCAGTGGACCTCACAATTGTCCGGTTCTCTCTTGCTTTTTGGTTGTCAGTGTGTGTTCATGTGGAGGCCCCACCACCTCTGCACCCCACCAGGAGGGCTTTCCTGGCATTTCCAAGACTCAAGGACTTGGCCTTTGGGTGGGCATTAGCCACACACGTACACCTGGTTTCAGACCCCTACCTTCTCCCTCTTTGCATCGTGCTCATTTTTATTTAGGCAGGAAGGCTTGCCACCCTAACCTCAAACTAGGTGGTTTGCCTGTGTTCTGCCTTTGTGGGTGAGCACCTTTGTGGGCACCACTGAGACACACTGGAGCTGAGGTGGAGAACCAGGGTGTTGGTTATTGTTTTTTTAGAATTGGGAGGAGCAAGCTGCTGGGAGAGCTTTTGAGCCCCGCAGGCATTGTTGGAGTGTGAATGGTGCAAGGCTGGGCAAAGAGGGTCTGTTTGGCAAGTTCTGTTATTTCTCAAAAAATATATACCTTGTGGCCCAGAAGACTCATACCTAGGAATCTATCAGTAGAAGTACTAGCTTGAGGGCAGAAAGATTATGTGCTATAGTTGTTCTTTGCAGCATAGTTTGATCCTGTGGCAATTTGGAAATAATTTTTTGCCAAAAAGTCAGTAGGGATTAAGAGCTCTAACCCTGGAGCCAATCTGCCTGCATTCAAATTTAGGCACTGTCACTTGTAAACTATGAAATAGGGCCAAGCCTCTTAATCTCTCTGTGCCTCAGTTTTCTCAGCTATGAGATGGGTATAAGAAAAGTACCTACTTCACAAGGTTGGAGAGAGGATTTGAAGAGCTAATGTGCATAAAGTGTTTACAACAGTGTCTGGGCACTGGGTAAGCTCTGTTTGTGTTAGCATTATGGGAAAAAACAGCTTGAATGTCCATGAAAAGAAGAAAAATAAATGAAAGTCATCCCATGGAATACTCTGCAGCATAGAAAAAGGAAGAGATCAGTATAGATGTATGGACTTGTGGAAATGCTCCCTATGTGTATAGAGATAGCCTGATTGTAAAGTGAAGGGATCAAGCTGCAGAACAGTATGTTAACATAGTGCCATTTTGGAGTGTGTGTGCATGTGTGCGCATGTATGTGTGAGTATGTGTGTGCATGTGTGCACATGTATGTGTGACTATGTGTGTGCATGCATGTATATGTACATGGACATGCACGTGCACATGTGCACATGTATGTGTGAGTACTTGCATGTCTGTGCAAGTGCGTTTGAACATGTGCATGTGTGTGCACATGTATGGGCATGTGTGTGTGTGGATGAAGAAGAGCCGGGTTTGCAGTAGAATCCTCTGAAGAGGAAGCACCTGCACATTTTATTTCAAGCACTTTTTGTATTATTTGAATTTGCTGCAGTGAATAGATGTTTCTTTTCTTTATTTTGAGACAGAGTCTCACTATGTCACCCTCGGTAGAGTGCCATGGCGTCACAGCTCACAGCAACCTCAAGCTCTTGGGCTTAAGGGATTCTCTTGCCTCAGCCTCCCAAGTAGCTGGACTGCAGGCGCCCCACACAGCACCGGCTATTTTTGTTGTTGTTGCTGTCATTGTTGTTTAGCAGGCCCAGGCTGGGTTCAAACCCGCCAGCCCCGGTGTTATGTAGCCAGCGCCCTAGCCACTGAGCTACAGGCACCAAGCCAGGTGTTTCTTTTCTAATTCAAAAAAAATTAACATTTTTTAAAATGAATATGATAGTAGTGCCAACATCAGAGGGGTGTTACAAGGACCAAGTGGAATAACATAGGTTAAGTTCTTGGTGAGTGATTGATAGAGCTCAATGCGTGATAGTTCCCTTTCTTTCAAAGAAAGGTACAAGTTAAAGGAATTGCCCTGTATGGAATCAATATATGTATCAGTATGGATTTTTAAATGTGTCAGTGTTTCTGTCAGAAAGTTACTACCGGCTGGGTGATCTCCGGCAAGTCCCTAATCTCTCTGAACCTGTGTCATTGCCTGTAAAACAGAGGTACCAATGCCTAATACCATTAGGACCGCTGTGATGTAATGTAGTAGTAATATCCTTTGATGTAAGTTCTGTAAAACACTGAGACCAGCACCCAGCACATGGTAGATGTTCAACAAACACCCACATCCTGTGGGAAGAGGCAGCCCCTGGGGAGTGCTGCATTGGGTAGTGTGTGGGGAGAAAGGGTCAGGGCAACCCTTGAATACCAGGTCATGGAGGAAGAAGAGATCAACGGTGTGGCCTCAAAGGATGTGTAAAATCTGAGTGGATGTGAGCAGTGGGACAAAAGGGCTGTAGGAAAATGAGCATAAGTGTTTTAGAAGGCCCTGGGGAGGCTCTGCAGGAGCAGATGTGGGGAATGAGCAGGAGAGGCAGAGCAGTGGCCAGACCGGGTTTGGGTCTGGGCATGATCACAGCTGCCACTGCAGAATCCTGCGCAGTTGACTGAGGAGAGTGACAGAGAGTTAGGAGATTGTCAGTGGGTAGCATGGGGAGGGTGGGCACAGAAGAGCTGAGCAACCTCTACGGCCATAGTGATGCACACAGTGACAGAGCCACCACTGGAAACCCCACTGACAGGCCAGGCAGCCAACCAGGGAAACTGAGGCGCCTCAGGGATGAATTTGAGATTTCAAAATTAGATGTGGGGGGAGTAGTGCAGGACAGGGCCTGAGATGGTGGCAGACTGCTGAGGGCCCGACTGGTGTGGCCATCAAAAGGCTGTGGGCTCACAAGAGCATCACACGACAATGAAGAAGACACAAAGCCCTTCTGGCTGGCCTGCAGCCCATGTGACAATGGAGGAGCCCAAGGGCATCCCCAGGGCCTCAAGAAAAGGCCTAGAACCTGTACCATGGCCCACTCCATCCTGCCCGTCCTCCCTGCCTGAAAGCACTTCCCAAAGTGGGGGGTGAGAATAGGTGGGAAGCCACAGAAGCCGACAGTGCTGGGCAAGGGGCCCTCAGCAGGTGAGGACGTGGTTGGGGAGCCCCTGCCAGACCCATCCCAGGCAGTATTTCCTCTGCTATCCCTCCAGTGCAGCTCCCAAGTTTGCCTGGGTCCATTGGCAAATGCCCTTTGAGCCCTGTGGCATGTGCTAAGCACCGGGGGGACCAAGACCTGGATGGCCACCCTCGCCCCTAGAGCTCCCAGGGCTCCCAGCTTCGTGTCCCCAGGGGAAGATGAGGTTCAGACAGTAGAACCACAAAGACTCTGAGGAAGGGTGGCTCTGGGAGGTGGCAGGACAAGCTGGGAAGGAGATCACAGCTGCTGCCAGCCCCTCTTGGCTGCTCTGTTTCCATCTTCATGAAAAACCAGCCCAGAGAACAGGACAGCCATGGTGATGAGGGAGCTGGAGATGAGGCTGGAAAGGGGCGTCCAGGCCTTCAATGTCAGGGTGAAATAGAGAATTGGGACCACTGTCTTGAGGTCTCAGCAGTGCCATGTACCCTTCCTGACCCTGTGGAATAGCCCTAGGCTGGAAGCCAGGAGGCCTGGGCTCAGCACACTCTGCCCTCCACCCATTATGTGGCCTGGACATAGCCCCTTATCTCTCCAGGCCTCAGTTTCTCCATCTAGCTGAATCCTTTCTGGAAGTTCTCCGGAGGGAGCAGGGAGCCCTGAACAGTTCCCACCCCACCGAAAGCTCAGCTAGTTGGCTGCCTGTGCACTCCTCAGGGGCTGCCTGGCTCAGCAGGCCAGGAAGGCCAAGAAGAAGGGTGACCCTCCCCACTCCTGAGCTGGGTCTCCCACATCCCTGGATCTGTAGCACTGGCCCAGGACCTAGGCCAGTGTTCCCTCAGCTACAGGGAAGTTTCCAGGCTGCACGGAGACCCCAGCAGCCAGTGGGGTTGCCGGGGTTCTTCCTTTATGGGTTTAGGGATTAGCGGAGGAATAAACACCAGGGCCCATCCCCGGACATGACCTCTAACCCCTCGTGTCTTTGCAGAGATTTACTGCCCTTCACACTCAGGCTGCCCCAGGCCATCCTTGAAGCGAGCAGCTTCACAGACCTCGAGACCATCTCCAACCTGGGCCTGGGTAAGTCTTCTCACGGGAAGTAGGAGGGGTTCAGGCTGGGTACTAACACTTGATGAGCACTGACTGCCCTCTAACCTGCTCGGCTGCACTGGCTCATCACAGCTTCACACAACTGTATAAGGCAAGTACTGTTACTATAATCCCATCTGTGGCAGAGGAAAATAAAACATGAGCGGAATAAACCACATGTCTGGTGCTGCTCAGCACGTGGCAGAGCTGGGACAAAACCCAGGCGGTTTAGCTCCTATCCCTACTACTATCCCTTGACTCTTCCAGACTCCGCTGGGTCTGATTTATCCAGGTTATAAACTTTAGGGCCAGATTTCAGTTGATATTGGGAATAAACACTGAACTTCACCTCCCAGAGGTTTTAGCTGTTGGACTCTTACCCTCCCAGGAGCTTGGATGTGGGCCCGGTGACAATTCAGTAATTTGCACAGTGCACATGACCCTCCCCCCCACCCCGGGCTCAAATGATATGGATGACGTCGCTCTACCATTGCAAAGCACTTGGCATTGTCTTGTGTCATTCTTGAGCATTTTAAAGACAAGGAGTACATTTTAGAGATAGAAAACCAAGTTTTAGCCCACCTGATGGTCTTGTTATCATGAGGCTTGTATGTTTACCGTTAGTGCCATCAATTTTATTTTTCTGGCAGGTCTCTGTTCATCTCTTTATGAATAGAATGTAATAGACATCCAAATAGTTGTGCAGACCCTACTATTTAGGCCGGAGCAATGTCACCAAAAGGGAGCTGTTGACTTGCAGGCTCAGCACCATGTGACAGCTCAACATTCATTCATAAGCTGATGTAAGAGAGTCCAAGTTTGGACTTGGAAAAGCCAACATTCAAAAGCACAGCCTATATGAGGTATAATCTTGGACTTCAAGAGCTTACTGGTTAGTTGGACCCACAAAACTAACATAGGGAGTAATTCATCACTAAACTATATACAGTTGCTCCTGAGTGCAAAAGGAATATAGTGAACAAGAGTTGTTTGCAGTGGTTCTCAGATGTGTTTGCAGTGTATATGTTTGATACTTTAAAAACATATTTAGAAAATCATATGTTCTATAGCTCTTCCAAGTTTGCTTGTAGCTTACTTTCTTCCTTTATATCAGTGAGAATTTTCCTAGTTATTAAAAATTCATTGAAATCTTGACTTTGAATGACTGTCCAACAGCTAGTCATTAAAATGCCACTGAGCTCGCTGGCCTTTTAAGCTGGTTTCCATAGCTGGAAAGTGTTCTGGAAAACTTTGCTGTGTTTACTCCTCCCCTTTCTTTCCTGCCACTAGCCCAGGGCTCCCCTGGGTGGAGCCTTAGTTTGCCACGGCCCAGCACCTGAGGACTGCAGGAGTGGTCATCTAGTGAGAGGTGTCCCAGAAAAGCCTCAAGAGGCCACCGGGACAGCAAAATGGCTGCCTCAGTGCAAGGGCAGCTGAGAGGCAGTGGAGGGGTAGCCCTTCCTAAGGGGACCTCCTGTGGCTGAGCCAAGGCTTGGCATGGTGCCATTGGGCATTGCTGCCCACAGCTTGGCCAACCACCAGGATTGCACGACATGGTGTTCTGCTTCTCCTCTGGCCTTGGCATTCTGCAGACTGCAGAGAAAGTTACCTACTTCCCTTTTTTAAAGAGCATTAAGCCCTGCACTACCACTGTGGCTCCCTAACAGGTCCCAAGACCCCAGAATGCAGCCTCTCTGCTCCCAGCATCCCCTACCCCTCAGAGTGGCACTGGCTGGCTTTGAGGCCTGGCTCAGGGACAGAGGGATAGTGTGCTAGTCACCCAGGCCTAGGGTCTATTTCTCTGAACCCCAGTGTCTGCTCTACTCCTACCAGAGTCTAAATGTGAACAATGGGAAACATGCCCTTGGGTCCTCCTCCTGGACCCCTTCTCTTCTTGTCTTTTCCTCTCATTCTCTTGTCTTAGACCTCTTCCCGTGGTTCAGGTTGGCTCTATCTTGCCATCAAAACTAACCTTGCCTCTGCCCCATTCTACACAGCCCTGCCTCTTCACTCTGGCTAAGTAATCTACTGTGGAGAGCACTAAGGGGCTGACCCTGGGCTCCTGCTCTGTGCCAAGCAGTGTCTTAACTGCTTGGAACACTTAGATAGATGAAGCATTGCTACTGCCTTCTGAAAGCTCTGAGTCTGGTGGACGAGTCATACAAAAACAGAATTACAGTCCCAGTGACAGTCTCTACCGTCAGAGTGTACCTCAGAGGGAGGGGACACGAGTGTAGGTGAGGCCCGAGGGCATCAGGAAGCACCCTTGGACAGATAACATTTGGCCTGAGTCTTGATGATTAGTAAGAATTTGCCAGGTGGGGAGAGTGAGAAAAAAATTTAAAACAGAGAGAACAGCAGTAGCCAAGACTTGGGGGAAGCACATGGCATGTTGAGGAAGAAGTGAGCAGCAGAGAGAATGAGGGGGAGACTCCATAGATGACTCGAAAAAGATGTGCAGGGACCAGATGCCCGCAGCCTTCACTGCCAAGCTAAAGAATCAAAAGTGATTCTCAACAAATAACGACCAAGGACCTGCTATGTGCCCCCACCTGGTGCCACAAAAAACGAAAATATGCAGAGGGGGCAGCTGTGGCTGTGAGCTATGTGAGGGATCACAGTGGAGGTGCAGGCACTGGTGGGCAGTTCTATGTGTCCCCTCCCCATGACTCCACCTTCACGCAAAGGAAGAGTCATGTGGGAACCACTGGGAACTGTTACCATGTGGATCTGCAGCCAAATTCACTCTGGGTTCAGATTGGCTGCCTGATTCTACTTGCTAGGAAAACTTCCATGGAGACACTATTGGGCCTGTGTAGACCTGGGCACAGTGCTTCAAATATTCATTCCAGGGGCCAGAGCATCTGTGTGCTTGATGCGAGGCACCTGGGAGAGTCAGTCATGGGAGGAGTCAGTTGCTGCCCAAGAAAGCAAAGCAAAGGGCCCAAGCAGTCAGCACAAGTCATTCGTTCAGGTCCAGGGAGAGGGCACTTTGCACACACCATATTCTCGAGTAGTAGCTGTGCTGTGCACAGAGCTTTGCAAATTGGAAAGAGTCACATGAAAGTTTGTCATCCTTGTTCCAGTGGTGACAACTTCACTGGCTGTGACACTCAGGCTACTAGACTAAGACAGGGCTGGGGAGGACAGGGAGCCCATTCTCCTCTCCTGTGAGGAGTGCGCCTCAAAGGGACACACACAGGTGGGTGGGTTGTAGCTCACTGCTGGTCTGCTGCTCACTGCACCTTTGTCCTGGGATGCGCCCTGCTCACCCTCACCGGGTTGGTGCCCTCTAGCCAGCAAGATGGCACATGCTCACGTTCCCGAAAGTGCCTACATGCTCACCTTTCTGAGAGAGTGGCCACACACTTGGCTGCTCTCAGCCACCTTGTGATGTCTCATTTCTTTCAGTGTCAAGAGCCTGCTGTGTTCTTGCCACATCCTAGTTCTGGGGTGCAAGCCACCAATGCTGGGGGAGAACAAAGATGGGAAGTGTTGCAAGTTCCTATGAAGGAGGGCAGAGTAGCAGCGGCTGAACACAGGGGCTGTAGAACTAGCCTGACCTGTTCAATTCCAGCTCCTTCATACACCTGCCCTGTGGCTTAGGACAAATTTAATCTCCCTGAGCCTTTTATCTTCATCTGTGAAATGGGGCACAGCCTATGACCAGGGACCCTCAAGATGATTGGTGCCCACAGGCTGGCACACAGCAAGAATGCTATGAATGTTTGTTCCTATTATTATCTTTAATATTTTTCATAGTTTTCCTATTGGTGAGTTCCTCCCAGAAGTAAGGAGTTCTGGGTGACAGGCCGGCCCCACCATTTACAAGGAATTCTACACCTGCCAGGCTAATCCCCAATCCATCTCCCAAATTACAAGGTAGAACAAGACCTGGGTTCCATGTTCCTCTCTAGGAGGAGGAGCCACTTGAGTGAGCTCAGAGTGGCCTGTGAGCCAACTGAAATTGTTCCCAGGACGAGGTATCCCTGGGCCCTTCAGGAGCGTCCTGAACTTCCTTGAGATGTTCCTATGGGGTGTGTTCCCTAGAGCTGAAGAACACCTGTGTCTGGCTTGCTTCGGAGGCTGCAGCCCTGGAATGAGTACAAGAGGAGACTGAGTTAGTAAAGTGGCTTGTGCTGGAACTTAGCTCAGTGGCACAGGAGCCCCTGCCTTCAGAGCTAGCGCCCCCAATTGGGGCAAACCTCGAGATCGACCAGAGTCAGAATGATTTTGCTGCAGATGAGTGTTCCTGTTAGGGCAGTTCATATGTAAGTTTATTCTTTCCTCATATAACAATGGCAGTGGCCAAAACAGGCCCAAAGCCCCTTCCCTGATACGATCACTTGTCTTCTCACATACCTGTGATTGGGTACAATTGTGACCCCATTTAAAAGATGACTAGACTAAGGCCTAGACCAATTGAGCAACCTTCCCCCAGAATACCCACCTGGTCAAGCTACGGGAGTGCAGGGCCTGTGTCCCTTCTCTCTCCATCATGTACTTCCCACGTTCTAGAGCACTGTGTGGCCACCCCCCACCCAGGCCACCAGTGCCCTTGTGGTGTGCTATCACAACAAGAGACAGAACTGGGGAGGAGCTTGTCATATCACCCTTGGGCCCCACCCCACACTGCTGCAGAGGATTGCGGGGCTTCCCCTCTCGAGCAGGAAGTGGTGGGAGAGGTTTGAAAGCATCCAGGAGAGGAAAACAACCCTCAGAGCAGTGAAGCAAATGCTGTGAACAGCCCTCCGTGGCCCTGCCTTCTAGCCCACCTGCAGATGCAGCGTTGGCCCAGCGCAAGGACTCACCGCCTGTCCCTCTTTTGTTTCCACAGGCTTCTGGGATTCCTCCCTGAACCCCCATCAAGCAAGAAGAAGCTCAGCAGAGCCCCGGAAAGACCCAGCCCCTGGAGCACTCCCAGCCCCCACCCTCAGACCCAACACCTGTTATGCAAACTGTTCCTGTGAAATTGAGCTTTCGGTGGGAAGTGACCGCCTATGGTTTGTGAATCCCATTTTTATTGAGGACTGCAGCGGTCCCCTGCCCACTGACCAGCCACCTCCTGGAAGCTGCCCTGACCGCCCATTGCTGCCCACCTCTGACGCTACCTCGTCCACCTCTAAGTGGGCCCCACGCCGCCCGCCACCGCCACCCCCAGCACCATTCCTGCATCGCTCCAGCCCTGCCCGGCCTGATCCACTCCCTGCTGCTCCTGCCTCTGCCTGTCTTGTACCTGGTTGTCCCCCAGTCCCTGCCCCCCACCTTGCCCCCCAGGCCCCAGACCCCCCAGACCCTCTGAATCAGCCACTCATGACCACCTGTGAGAGGGTCCCACACCCCACTGCAGGCCTGGGCCCCCTCAGGGAGGAAGAAATGAAGCAGGGGTCAGCCCCCAGCCTCTTGCCACAAGCCCCTTCCCCTCCACCACTGGGGAAGAAGACCCTTCCCACTGTCCCTCCCAGACGGCGCTTCTCTGAGAGGACATCACTAGAGGACCAAAGTGCAGGGATGGCGGCAGAGGGGGGCCAGCTCAGCATGCCTCCTCTGGAGACCTCAGACAGCCCTAGGGACAGGCCTCGAAGGATCACAGAGCAAGGCCAGGAAGCAGAGGCTGAAGCCAGCTATCTGGGCAGCGTGCCAGAGCTACCAAAGAAGACCAAACAACCCCCAGTCCCGCCCCCCAGGAAGAAACGGGTCTCCCGGCAGCTGGCCTCAGTCCTCCCAGCCCCCTTGGAGAGTGCTGAGTTCTGCAGGCAGGAGGTGGCCTCTGAGACACCCACACCCAGTCCACCCAGAGAAGGCCAAAGTCCTGCCTCCCAAGCGGGAACTCAGCGCCTCCATGCCCAAGCCACAGTTCATGCCCAGGGCTCTCCAGAGTTCAAGGGCTCCCTGGCCTCCCTCTCGGACAGCTTAGGAACGCCAGGTTCAGCCGCTGACCAGGACTCCTACTCAACTAGCAGCACAGAGGAGGAGCTGGAGTCACTCAGCGGCCACTGTGGGAAGAAGAAGTCCTCAATGATCCTGGGTAAGGCGCGGCACCGGCTGAGCTTCGCAAGCTTCACCAATGTCTTCCACGCTTTCCTGTCCAACAACCGCAAGCTGTACAAGAAGGTGGTGGAGCTGGCACAGGACAAGGCCTCCTACTTTGGCAACCTGGTGCAGGACTACAAGGTGTACAGCCTGGAGATGATGGCGCGCCAGGCCTCCAGCACTGAGATGCTGCAGGAGATCCGCACCATGATGACCCAGCTCAAGAGCTACCTGCTGCAGAGCACTGAGCTCAAGGCCCTGGTGGACCCTGCCCTGCACCTCGAGGAGGAGCTGGGTCAGTGCGTGGGGAGGGGCTGGCTGTGGGGCAGGGGAGGGAAGGATGGGGGCATGGCTCATAGACTTGGGAGCCCCTTAGGATGAAAGATCTATGTAGTGGACACTGTTAGTGCACATACCCTTACCCTTTCCTAGGAATAGGCAACTCTCTCCAGCTGCAGCAAGAGTTGGCTGCAACAGAATTGACCTTGGCCATACGGAGTCCACGTTATATGCATCCCCTCTTCCACTATTGGGCAGCTCACTGCCAATTACTCCCTGCCAAGGGGGAACAAAGACTGGTCCCCCTGGCCTCAAGGTAGGACTGCTGTGTAATGCACTCTAGGACCCCATGGGATCAGGCTGAGGCTAAGACCTCATCCTTGCCTAAGCTCTTCCCTGCTATGTCCAGCATTCCCTATATGCTAAGACCCCCCTCCCCCCAATAAATCACATGCCTCTGAATCTCTCCTTCTGGCTTTGCTTATGGAGAACCAGCCCAGGACAGCTCATTGATCTGATTCCTTTCCAAAGTAGCCCCCAATCTTTCCCACTCCTTCTGGCCTCTAATCCAATAACTATCAACCCTGTTTATGATTGTGATTCACAGGGAGAAATATGTTTTACATAGCGATCAACTACATCCCTTTAAATATTCAGTCAGATCACGCTGCTGTGGCCCACGTGATTGTTCAATTTTGAGCTCTTCTTAACTAGTTGATAAACGTCACTCCCCAGCCCTCCAGGGGCCATCTCCTCTGGCATCCCCTGGGCCTCCCTTTCCCCTCAGATAATTAAAGAGTCAGTGCTGGATGCTGCAGACAGTAGTTCCACAGTGAATGTTTCCTGAAAAGAGAGATTAACATGTTTTTCCCCCTAGGGCTATTTGATTTGATAGCAGCCTGCTGAAAACTGACAGATTAGCCAGGCCACAGGGTTCATGGAGCCTTTCAGGTGTGGTGGGAGCAGTAAGATTGAGATCCAGAGGCCAGCAGCATGCAGGGATGAGTAAGACAGGACGTGCAGGGTTCAAGCCCCAGAGAGCTGTGCTCCCACTTACACACGCACAGCCTCACTCTGGCCATTGTGCTGAGTGAGAGCAGAGGGACTTTTACAGGGGCTACTGTAATAATCAAGGCTGGAAATAGGCAAAGGCAGTACAGGTCAAGCCCTGGACCTGTGGTAAAGATGGAGCCACAGACTGGATATGGGTGTGAAGAGGGAGCAGGACACAGATAAACACTGTCAGCCTTGGAAGGAGGCAGACACCAGGGAGGAGCCCAGGAGCTCAACTTTGGACACATAATGATAGAGACGCTTACGGGTTCCCCAGGTGGGAATGTCGAGTAGACCATTGAGGTCTGAGTCTGCAATTCTGAGGAGAAGTGTGAGCTAAAATAAAAGTTTGGGAGTGCTTACTTCAGCAGCACATATATTAAAATTGGAACGATACAGAGAAGATTAGCATGGCCCCTGCACAAATTTGTGAAGCATTACATATTTAAAAAAACAAACAAACAAACAAAAAATAGATGTTTGGGAACCATCAGCAGAAAAAGAGCCACAAGACTGGATGAGATCATCCTGGGTCCGAGGACTGAGCCCCAGGCACCATGCGGACAGGGAGGATATGGAATGGCACAGCAGGCCTGGAGGAAGCTGTGGTCAGCCCTGCCCTCCACAGCTGGGGGTGTAAGAGCTGGGCCTAAGGACGGAGTGAGGGGGCTGTGTTGTGGAAGAGGTGGTGGTGGACTTCCCTAATAGGGAGTGATGGCCACATGGAAAATGGTAGAGAGGAGGAGGACGAGGCCACAGGGTCATGGGCCACTCAGGAGACAGTGAAAGTCCAGCTATGGATGTGGTCTAGAGGTAACAGAGCCCCTGAGGGGATGTGTGGAAGGTAGAGCAGGGAGACCTCCTGGTCCAGCAGATGGCATAGGGCAGGGCAGGTACCATGTGGTCCCTGGCAGAGCACAGGGGAGTACAAGTTGGACCTTTGCCAGAAACAGCTGGAATGACTCCAGCCCCAGGGTGGGCCAGCTGGCAGGATGCAGACTCACCATGGGGTATCTGCTAAGACCAACTCTGTCTCAGGTACCAGGATGCCAAGAGGTGCTAGACTCAGAGTCTTTCCTGAAGGGTGACATGGCAGGATGCTACCGGAGCTTGCTGTGGACGTAAGTGTAGGGTAGAAAGATTTGTGGGCAGAGAGAGTGGCTGCTGAGTTAGGCCACCATGGATAAGAAGGGCCGGAGCTGCAGAGATGGAGAGAGGGCCTTCTAGGAGCTGGGTGCAGGTCAGCATCGACAGCAATAGCACCATTCCAGAAGCTGTCCATGTCAGCAAACCTAATGGACTTGGGCTGCTGTCATACCCACGAATCCGCGGCTCTGAGAGGTTTAGCGACCTGGCCGAGAGGATACAGAGCTGGTGGGAGCACTGGGCTTCAGACCCAGGCAGTTCAGCCCTTCCCATGAACTGACTGCTCTGCTCCTTCTGAGCCCTGCCCTTGTGTCAGGTAGACAGTAGAGGAACCTGAACTACAGAAAGGCTCAGGTTGGTCCTCAAGATAAGTCACAAGGAGCAAGTGGAGATGCAACAGTCCTGGCACGTGTGGCTGCTGAGGCCCAAAGTCCAGACTGGAGGTTCCTGGAGGAGCTCAGTGGCTCTCAGGGTGAGAGGACCTCTGGGCATGGGCACAGCCCTCTCACTTTTCAATTAAGGGAATAGGACCTGGAAGGGGAAGGGACTTGGCCAAGGTCATACAGGAGCCTAGGGCAGCGGCAAAGGGCAAATCCCTGCCCCTAGGACAACATGCCTCTACCTGCAGCTACAAGGGCCATGGGAAGGACGCATGGGCAGGCATGTAGCCCTGCAAGGATGGGTGGGGTAGGGCGCTGGCCCCATATGCCGGAGGTGGTGGGTTCAAACCCAGCCCCGGCCAAAAACTGCATTAGGAAAATAATAATAATAATAATAATAATTTTACCAGGGTCAGTGCCTGTAGGGTGAGGGAGACAAAGGCAGTCCTGTGTTCAGCTGAAGGCCAGAGAGAGGCAGCAGGATGGGAATCCAGGATAGCTAGGATAGGCTCCAAATCCAGACATGGACCAACCCTAGACCTGCATGGCAGGGAAGGGCTATCTGGGCCTCTGCTTAGACTAGCAATGGGAGAACAAGCTCCTCCCTCCTCTCCCCAGGGCTGGGGAAACCAAGGTGTCCCCGTACAGGGACAGGACTTAGGACCTGCCTGTACTAGGCCAATAGCTAAAATCCTTCCCCTGGAGATGAATTAGGGTCAAAATGACTTCTTGAGAATATCTCCCCACTGTCACCCAAAGCAGCTAAGCACCACTTTGGGATCAAGCAGACATGAGTTCTAATCCTTGTTCGGCCCACAGCTCAGCCCATTCCATCAGAGCCTAAGTTGGTGTATCTTTAGAGTGGGGATAAGAATGTGTGCATTGCAGAGAAGTGTCAGATCCGAGCTCAGTCTCTCATTCCACACAATGATCAGGACTGCCTCTTAGATAAGAGGACATACAACTAGTGAAGGAACAAGCAGTGTGGACAACTGTCAGGTGAATGCATCAGGGGAAGACAGTAGCAGGTGCAGAAGCCCCAGGGCAGGAGCAGACCTGGCAGTTATTGGAGCAGCATGAGCACAGGGGAGCAGGCAAAGCCGTGAGTGAGACAGGTGGGGGCCAGATCACAGCAGGGCCTTGGAGGCCACAGGGAAGACGTTGGCTTTGGTGTGACTGCACATGAGATGGGTACCAGGAGGGCTCTCAACAGAGGAATGTCATGATCAAACATGTCATAACAGGACACTGCTTGCTGTGTTGAAATGGAGTATAAGGGCCAGAGCAAGAGCCTAATGACATAACCCAGGCAAGAGGTGATAGTGGGAGCCTGACCAGCCCAAGTCAGGGTGGTAGCTGTAGAAGTGATGAGAAGTCAAGTTCTGAATATACTCTATTTTTGAGACTAGAGTCAGGTGGATTTGAGAACTGAAAGAGGGGCATCAAGAATAATTTTATGGCCAGTGCCTGTGGCTCAAAGCGGTAGGGCGCTGGCCCCATATGCCGGAGGTGGTGGGTTCAAACCCAGCCCCGGCCAAAAACTGCATTAGGAAAATAATAATAATAATAATAATTTTACCAGGGTCAGTGCCTGTAGCACAGTGGTTACGGCGCTGGCCACGTGCACCGAGGGTAGTGGGTTCAAACTGGGCCCGGGCCTGCTAAACAATGACAACTGCAACAACAACAAAAAAAAGCTGGGCATTGTGGCGGGCGCCTGTAGTCCCAGCTACTTCAGAGGCGAAGGCAAGAGAATCGCTTAAGCCCAAGAGTTGGAGGTTGCTATGAACTGTGAAGCCACGGCACTCTACTGAGGGCGACATAGTGAGACTCTGTGTCAAAAAACAAACAAAAAAGAATAATTCTACCAATTGTTTACTAGGCAGTTAGGCCCTCAGCCTACAGCTGCCCCTGTTGTACACTGTACAACTCCAGTGTAAATAGTGCCCTCAGAAGCTGTGTACAGGAGGGCAGTCCTTGGAGAGTTTACTGTGTGCCAGGCCCTGTGAAAAGCATTAGGATTTAATGGCCAGTCAGTATCTGTCCCTGGAGCCTCCTGTGCCAGTGTCTTCACAGTGTGGCTTTCTGCAGAAAGTACTACATTCTCTCCCGTATCAGAACTGCAGGGTTTAACTGCTGGAGCTGTGAGTGTGCCCTTCCGGGGAACAGTGGGCGGGGAAGGCTGAACAACTGGGCAGCAGGCCCAGTAGCAGGATCCCTATAGCTTGTTTGCTCCCCTTCACCCTTGCTCACCTACAGAAGCAATCGTAGAGTCTGCCTTGTACAAGTGTGTCCTGAAGCCCCTGAAAGAAGCCATCAACTCTTGCCTGCATGAGATCCACAGCAAGGACGGCTCGCTGCAGCAGCTCAAGGAGAACCAGCTGGTGATCCTGGCCACCACCACGACTGACCTGGGAGTGACCACCAGCGTTCCGGAGGTATCTGTCATGGAGAAGATTCTACAGAAGTTCACCAGCATGCACAAGGCCTACTCACCTGAAAAGAAGATCTCCATCCTGCTCAAGACCTGCAAACTCATATATGACTCCATGGCCCTCGGCAATCCAGGTAGGTGGGGCTGTGATGGGTCAGGGCCGGGGGCTATCCTTGTATGGTTCTCTGAGGCCTCCCCTGCAAGGACTCCAGAGGCTAGGAAGCCCAGTCTTTCCAGATTCAGAGACTCCTTGGGAAGGAACTGGGCGCTTCCCAGGGGTTACCTGGACACCCAGAGGAGGTAGCTGTGCCATGACAGCTGCTGCCCTAGAGGCAGGCTAGGAAGCCAGCTCATGCCGTACCTTTGTGTGAGTTAGAAAAAGGCACTATATTAGCTTGCCTATGCTGCCGAAACGCAGTACTCCCAGCTGGGTGGCTTAAGCAACAGAAATTTATTGTCTCACAATGCTGACAGTTGGAAGTTCAAGATGAACGTGTGGGCAGAGCCATGCGCTCTCTGAAGGTGCTAGGAGGGATCTGTTCCAGGCCTCCCTCGAGCTTCTGGTTCCCTGGCTTGTGGCAGCAGAACTATGATCTTCACATGGCTTGTCCCTGTGTGCATGTCTGTGTCCTAATTTCCTCTTTTTTTTTTTTAAGGACACCAGTTACAGAGGATTAGGGGCCCACCCTACTCCAGTATGACCTCATGTTAGATAATTATATTCACAGCAATCTTATTTCCAAATAGGATCATACTCTTAGGTACTGAGGGTTAGAACCTCATGTATGGGAATTTTGAGGGGACACAGTTCAGCCCATAATGGGTGTCTTAAATAGTTAGCACTGATCAAGACTCACAAGCCCACAGGGTCTGGGCAGCTATCTGATCCGGGTTGAGCATACTCAAACTTGGCCAGGCTGCCTAGTGGGTCTTTGGTCAGAAGTGGGTCAGTTGGAGGCTAGTGGCTCTAGGATGGCTTTGCTCATACACTGGGGTGGTTAATTGGCTGCTGGCTGCAGATGAGGATTACTGAGCCACAAGTTGTTCATCCTCCAGTCGGTTACCTCAGGCTTATGCCAGTAGCTGGGTTCTAAGAGAGCAAGTGAAACCTGCAAGGCCCACTGAAGCCTGGCCCTGCACTGGCACAATTTCACTGACTAGTTTAGCCACAGGACCACCCCAGATTCAAGGGGCGAGGACCACTTTCCCTCCTGATAAAGACACATTGCAGGCATGCAGGCATAGGGACAGGAATCATTGGACCATTTGTAATCATGCTGCCATGGCATTCCTCCAGGCAGACAAGAACAGCCGTCACTGTATTACAGTGCTCACCTCAGCACTGGGGCTGCTGGCTGGATTCATCCCCCATCGTCCCTTCAGATGGACGTCCTTGTTCAGTGGGCAACCTGTTTATCTGTACACGGCTACCAGGATAATGCAGACTAGGTAATCACCTCTGTAGCCACACAGAGCCACCAGGTTCAAAGTCCCGGTTTGTCACTTCACTACCCGTGTGACCTTGAATAATTTACTTTGGGTTGGAGAAGGGCAGTTGTACTCAGAGTGAGACCTTGTTTCCCCAGAAACCTCTGGCTTCCTGGAATTCTTTTTTAAAAGCTCATCACTTGGCAGTGATGTTCAAACACCACAATTTTTCACTATATATATTTAATGTGTACAACATGATGTTTTGAAGTTTACATACATTGAGAAATGATTAAATCTAGCTTACCTTACATAGTTATAACTTTTGTGGTGAGACTCAAACACCATGATTTTGGCTAGCGATGAATTTAACTTGTTAAGAATACAGGGACTGGGGAAGGCAAGGGCTCATTCTGAAGAAAGAGGAAAAAGAGGCAGTTGCTAGAGGGGGATAGCAGGGTGCAGCAGGGGGAAGAACAGAGCAGAACCAGGGTGTCTATCCACATAGCTTCCGCCTTGTGGGGGGTAGGGGGGAGGGAGGTAGGTTAAAGTCTCTCTGCTGAGCCAGAAGCCAGGCCCACACAGGGAGACTCCAAGCCATGAAGACTAAACCAAGGTCTCCAAGTGAAGATTACCCTTCAGGGAAGAGACAGTGTGTTCCCCTCCCACCACTGAGTGGGCACTGGGCTTGGGAGTCCAATTTGACTCCTAATTTCATCTCTGCCCCTAAGAAGCCAGGGCTGCTCCACTGGGAGCCTCAGCAGCTTTACCTGGGAGGAATCAGGTTCTGTCCAGTGGATCTGGGATACACCAGCCCCAAATCCAAAGAGCAGACGTTTGTCACTATCCAGCAGTCCTAGGTTTGAACCCCAGCATTGATTGGTGCTGTAGCCCTGGACAGTAACCTCACTGTGAGTAAGTGGCGTGGGATAGCACCTGAACAGCTGAGGTGCTCAGGAGCTACTTTCTGAGTTTCAGTTTTGGCATTCCTGCAGTGGAGGTAGGAACACCTCTCAGGGCCGCTGAGGTGTGTGTGCTGAGTGTGTGTGTGCTGAGTGCTTAGATGTGTGGATGCAGGAATGGCTGCCTTCCTGCTACGTTTCCAAAACCTGAGTGGGCTGAGTCCACTCAGTGGTTCTCAAGATGGGTTCCAAAAGGCACCCCAGGGCCACCAAAGGGACAGAGGCAGGTTGGACCCCAAGCCAGCTTCACTTCAGACAACCCTGCTTGCACCTGTTTTACACACAGCGTTCTATGTGGGGTTTGGTTGGAAGAAAGAGTTCTCCTGATTTTTTAAATATTGCATTTGGAAATAATTTCGAACTTCAAAAACCCTAAATATAAATATAAAATGGCAGGTGCCTGTAGTCCTAGGTAATCAGGAGGCTGAGGCAAGAGAATCGCTTAAGCCCAAGAGTTTGAGGTTGCTGTGAGCTGTGACGCCATGGCACTCTTCTGAGGGCAACAGAGTGAGACTCTGTCTCAAAAAAAAAAAAAAAAAAAGACCTAAAAATAGAAATGGTACGTGAAACTAGGAAAACCTGCATACTCTTTGTGACTCATTAACATCTCACCGAGTTTGCTTTGTAGTTCTCACTCTCTCTCTGCATACATAATTGTTTTTCTGAATCATATAAGAGTAAGTTACACTCATCTGGGCCCTCCACCCCTACATACTTTCCTAAGTATTTCATGACTGTGTGTAAGGAGGTAAGGTCACATAACTCTTCTATAACTGCAGGAGCGCTGTCCATTTCCTAAATTTATACTAATTCAGGGTTTTTATCTAACGTACCTTCTAATCTCTCAGGCTGTCACTTGAACTAATAAGTCCTTTTTAGGATTTCCTCTCCAGTTTAGGATCGAGTGAAGGGCGAGATATTACATTTAGTTGTCATGTGTCTTAAACCTCCTTTAATGTGGAATCCATCACATCATGCATCACTTAACAGCAGGGCACGTTCTGAGGAGGGCAGTGTTAGGTGACTTCATTGAGCATCACAGAGCGCACCCTTACTAACTCCAGTGGTCCTGCCCACTGCACACCTGGGCTTTATGGTATAAAGCTATGGCAGGTTTAGGCAATTGGAACACAGTGGTATCTAATCATAGGTGGCTCAGTGGGTAGGGCGCTGGCCCCATATACCGAGGGTGGCGGGTTCGAACTCGGCCCCGGCCAAACTGCAACAACAACAACAAAAATTGCTGGGTGTTGTGGCGGGGGTCTATAGTCCCAGCTACTCAGGAGGCTGAGGCAAGAGAATTGCTTAAGCCCAGGAGTTGGAGGTTGCTGTGAGCTGTGATGCCACGCTACTCTACCAAGGGTGATAAAGTGAGACTCTGTCTCTACAAAAAAAAAAAAAAAAAAAAAAGAAAGAAAAGAAAAAATCTATAGTAAAAATAAGATACTATCGTCTTGTGGAGCCACCATCATATATCTGGTCCACTGTTGACCGGCATGGCGTTACGCCAGGCATGACTGTATTTCCACAGCCTGTCTTTGTCTTCTATGATATTGATATTTTTGAGGAATGCTGGTTTCCCTCCCACCCCCACCTTTTTTAAAAAATGAAGGTTCCTCATTTTGTGTTTGTCAGATGTTTCCTCATGATTAGACTAAGGTTATGCCCTCTCAGCCAGATCACACTGACTCTTACATTCCAACTTTGACATCTAGCAATTTTAGGACTAAGCTGCAGGCGTGTGGCTCACTCCTTCCACCTGACAGATGCCCCTAGCAGTTCTCGTGTAATCATCTATGGTCTTGCCATTCAAAGTGTAGTCCGCAGACCAGCAGCCCTGCATCATGCCCTGGGAGCCGTTGGTGACCCCAGGGAGAGGCAGAACTCTAGCCTGAGTCCTGCCTACCACACCGCTGACCTACTTCCTCCCCCACTGACCACTTTAAGCAGAAAACAGCCCTTCCCTTGTCACCACCTACACCCCGGCCCTGCCCCAGCCCTGCTTCTGGACTTCCCAGCTGTCTCATTTCCGGGGAGGATGCCCCCCTGCCTGCCTCTCCCTTTGCAATGATGCTGGTAACAGGAGCCTGATGGGCAGCCTGCATGGCTCCCTTGAGACAAGATTAAAATAGGGCCCCACCGTTGGTGAGACCTGACGGGACAGTGAAAAAAGGGGTGAACTTAGAGACACAAGATCTGAGTCAACTGGCCATGACATCTTCCCTGGAAAGACAGTTGCTTTTATGCCCAAAGTGCAGATGGGCCAGGATTCAGACCCAGAACTGTCTCACTCAAAATCTGTGTTCTGTCACTATACCAAGCAGACAGCCTAGAAATGAACCCCAAGTTTCAGAATCTCAATTGAGTGCACTTTCTACTGTCTCAAGTTTAGGGTCCTAGGACATAAGGCAGATTGGGGAGTTCACTGAGGCAAATGCTTTTAGATAAACTTGTCCCTCCATCCTCTAGCCAGGAGCTGACCGAGTTCCTTATGGACTTCATGACACTTGGTGAGAGCAGCTAGGACTTAAGATTCACCTTTCCTTTTACTTTGACAAGTCATTCCTACCTCTTCAATGTCTAAGACCAGGAAGTCAGAGCCAGTCCTGCCTGACTCTGAATAGAGTCAAGCCAGGAAATCCTCCTTACAATGGGAGGGGAGGGCAAGAGGGGTGCAGCTGTGAACCTTCCCCTAATGTAGATAAAGAGCAGGAGACATCCCAGAGAGAGAGAGCGTGGAGGGCCAGCGGGCTGCCAAAATTTTGAGTTCCTTCAACACCCTGCTGCCACAGGAGCTTCTGGAATAGAGCCTGCTCCTGGACCGGGGATGCAGTACACAGCCACAATGCCAGGCAGTAGGATGTAGGGGCCACGGGGTAGTGTCAGAATCCCTGGTCCCTCACTGTCCACCTTCCTGGCAGAAACCACAAAATCAAGAATCTACAATTAGTTCAAGCAGGAGCAGTGTCTGGGGAATTGGATGGGAGGAGGGCTCTCAAGAGGACTGCAGGGTCCCTTATTCCTCAGCATGGACTAATGGGTCTTGTGACATTGACTGGGAGTGGAGCGGACAAGGAGGAAGGTCAGGGAACTATGGGTTTTTTAAAAATCTATGTTTGAACCAGTCACCAGGTCATAGGCCCATGGTCCCAGCTACTTGGGAGGCTAAGGTAGGAGGATCACTTGAGCTTAGGAGTTAAGAGTTCAACTTGGATGTTATAAGGAGAACCTGTCTCTAAAAAAAAAAAAAAAAATTAAAAAATAATGATCTGTGTTAAAAAAAGTTTCTGATGATAATGGTTGTTAATGTTTATTGTTGAAAATTGATTAGTAGTATGTTGGTAAATTTCTAGTCTTTTTTTTTTTTGAGATAGCTATAGATAGATAGGGAGTTAGATAATTAGTCAAGGAAAGACTAGCTGCTATAACAGATAAACCCTACTATCTCTAACTCAATGGAAGTTTGTTTCTTATAAGTCAAATTTAAAGAGGGAGGGTTGGCCATAATCCATATAGTTATTCAGGGATCTATGCTGAAGGAGGCTTCCTAGGTTCCCCTGGACACTGACATCCGGAAGACAGAGACAGAGAGAGAAGCACAGGCCTAGAAGTGACATACAACTTTCCAGTCCACAACAAAAGTGGAGTTCAGTCTCTCTAAGATGTCATATTCTGCAGTTTATTTTTAGAACATGTTACCCTCCCCTTTTATCCTACTAATAATCATGCCTAACATTCGCCACACTCCATGCTAAGCACTGCCTGTCTGTCTTGCTATGTCATCCTCGCAACCACCCCATGGAATGTGGACACTATTATTATCTCTATTTTATAGCTAAGGAAACTCAGGCTCAGCAAAGTTAAGTAGCATGTGCTTAGAGTCACACATGAGCAGTGAGTGGTTGACCTGAGAATTGAATCCAGATCCTAGGGCGAAACACTATGCTCTCCTGCCTGCCCCAGCCTGCCTCCCCTGGGCATCCTAGGATCAGAGATGACCTCAGAAAAGACAGACCCAAGTCATGGGCTGAGTTTTAAAGTGTCTGCAGCCTCATGCCTTTTCAAGCCAGCCTGGGACTTTGTGGCTTCAGGCCTCGGAGCTCACAGTCTGTGTCACTGACTGACTTAAGGGCTGAGCTCTCGGAAGAGGAACCCAGGGAACTAGAGTGATTTCCTCAGGGATGTGGTGTTGCTCAGAGCAGAACTGAGACTTCACCAGCATCAGTGCAAAGTGCAGACAACCAAACAACGCAGCTTCAGGGGGCCCAGTGGGAGAGAAGGGGCTAGGTTCTAGTTCTATTTTAGCCACAGATTTTACAAGTGATGTCCAATGGCCATTTCTCCTCCCAGGTTCTAGTTCTTTCACCTGTTCAAATGGGAGCACACACAAGCCCAGTGGTTTTCAAACTGGCCCCAAAGAACTCTCTAGGTGCCGTAGATTTAGCTGGAAGCCACGTTGGGGCAGAGGAGGGGGCAGCTGAGAGGAAATGAGAAAGCCAGCTCTGCCGCCACCACCCTGAGTTCAACTAGAGAGGTTGAATTGTGCAGAAGGTTCCCCCTTAGCAAAAGGCTTCCACAGCAAAAGTAAATTTAAAATCCACGATTCTAGATGGTCTCTACTTCCTCTTCTCTTACGTTTTTATCAAACAAATGCATCATTCAACAGTCCAACAAACATTTTTTGACAATACAAATGCTAACAGCCGAGCCCAGAAAGACCCAGTCCCTGTTTTTAGGATGTTCACAATTCAAGTGAAAAACAGCATTAAACAAGCAAAACTCACACAATACAGTGGGTGAAATTCATTCATTCATTCACTCAACTCACTTAGCAAATATATTTATTAAGCATCTGCTGTAGGCCAGGCACTGTTAGCAGGTAAAGTCCCTGCCTGACTAAGCTTACATTCTCGGTGGGGGAGACAGGTAATAAACAAGTAAACAGAAATACAAAATAGACTGCCACTGAAACCTGCTACTAGGATGAATAAGGCAGTGTGGAGACCTGGGCAGTGTCAAAGGAGTCTGCTGTTCTGGATTGGGAGGTCAGGGAAGGTCTCTCTGAGTTACGTATATTTTTCCCTTCTGCATTGACAGCACCCATTGCAAGAGCAATACCTGCTTGGTGGGATGTCTTCAGGGAAGAAGCAAGTGGCTTTAAGTGGGTGTCATGGGGGAGGGTAAGGGCCAAAGCAGAGTTTGGTCCTGAGCTTCATGCTGCCCAGGACTGTCGCATCAGAACCTTGCTCTCAGTAAGAGCTCAGTCAGTAAATGGGGGCAGGGCTGGGGAGGTAGTTCTAATAAGATGATAAATCCTTTCCTCTAGATCAGGGGTTTGGAAACTATGCCCCCTCCAGCCAACTCTGACCCACCACCTGATTTTGTAAGTAAAGTTTCATGGAAACATAGTTACATCAATTCATTTACACAGTATCTAGGGCTGCTTATATTACAAGGGCTAAGATGAATGGTTGGGACCGACACTGTGTGGCTCCTGAAACTAAAAATATTTACTACTCCTGTAATCCTAGCACTCTGGGAGGTTGGGGCAGGAGGATTGCTTGAGGTCAGGAGTTTGAGACCAGCCTGAGCAAGAGAGAGACCCTAGCTCTACAAAATATAGCTCAGGAGTTTGAGGTTGCAGTGAGGTAGGATGATGCCATTGTACTTCAGCAGGAGCAACAGAGTGAGACTGTCTCCAAAAAACTTAAAACTTAAAAATCTGGTCCTTTACAGAAAAAAATCACTAGCCCCTCTTTTAGTCAATGCTTCCTAAATGAGAAGACCTCATTCCAGCCCCCTCATTTGGTGCTCACAACCACATGTAACAGACTGCGTGAGTTTTATTATACTCCAGTTTTCACAAGGGGAAACTAAGGCTCAGAGTGGCTTAGTGAGTCACCCCCAGTCACAGTTACTTCCATGGCGGAGTTAGCAGCCTCCTAATCTGTCCTCACTCTTTGCATGCCCCAGGTGAGCACACTTCAGTTCATTTCTGCCTGAAGGAGAACTTCCCTCCTGTGCAATCTCCCAGCCTGGGCAACATGCTTAAGGCTCCAGCCAGCTCTTTGAAATGTGATCAGCTCCTGCCCCCGTACCTATAGGTGGCAAACAGATGTGACTTGGCAAAAAAGAGAGCAGAAATCACCAGGAAGCACAGGATACAGGCAGCAGGGCTCTTGGATGCACAGCCAGGTGGATGTGATCTTTGGTCCGCCCAAGACAGCTATTCAATCACAGAAGTATTTTGCAACCAGCATCCTGGTGGCACTGCTGGAGGCCCCACTGTACTCAGGGCTGAGATCCGGAAAGATTGAATATCTGTCTTCCTCCTTCTCAGGAAGGAGGGTGGAGAATCCTTCCCTAACTGCCCCAGAAGGAGGGGATGGGAGCTGGTATTTTAAAATGATGCTTAAAGCTCATGTTCACAAGTAGCTATTACATCAGGTTGCTGTGCCAGAGTAGACATTTCTTACCAACATCAGGGGCAAGAGGCCCAGCTGCTAGTCCCAGCTCCATACTGACCAGCTATGGGCCTCTAAGCTAATTTCTCCCATCTCTGGCCTTGCTTTCCTCACCCTGGGCTTGGACTTGATGAAGCCAAGGCTGCTGGGGTGCTAGAGTTAACTCCTGTCAGCTCGGAGCTGACTGTGGGCATCTCTTCCCAACTTCACATTCATATAGGTAGTTTGAAATTTGCCTCTGTGGAAACTGGCAAATGCTACACTTCGGGGCTTTATTTTCCTTTGGAGAACCAGATGTTAAGCACTTTTCCCAGCACACCTCTGTCTAAGGCGATGTCAGATCCCGGGATCCAAGACCTAACCCTGGGCAGGACAGAGTGGTGCCCAGGGAGAACACACAAGGTACTCAGTTCAGTCCACTCTCTACAGCCTCCGTCCCAAGCCTGGGCTGGGGGCTGAAAAGGCAGCAATGGGGCAGAGGCTCAGAGAAGTTTAGTGACTCTCCCTGGCTCTCACATCCTCAGGTTCTCACCGTGTGAGGAAAAGGGCATGCTCTGAAACAGCTGAGCTTCATGGGAGCTAGAGCAGAAGCCATCTGGCTGTGCTCAGGATGTGGGAGAGGGCAGGGGAAGGCGGTAACGGGAAGGTAGGGAGGGCATTTCAGGCTGAGGGAACTGTGTGTGCAGAGGCCTGGAGGAGTGAACGCCTATTCAGAGTTGAGGGAATGGGCCATGATGCAGCCCACTGAGATGTGGTGTAGGGGGTGAGGGAGCGGAATGTCATCTGAGGTAGAGGATGGAAAGTAGAGAAAGCTCCAGTGACGGGGGCGCAGTCCAGGAGGGCTTCACGGAGGAGACAGATCTTAAAGGAAGAGTGTCAAATTAGTAGGAACATGAGGTTATAGGGGAGAACAAGCTGACCTCAAGCCCTGGTTCATCAGTTCTAGCCATGTGACCTTAAGCAAGTAGCTTAATGTCTTCAAGACTCATTTCCCTCATCAGTCAAGTGGGTACAATGACGCTAACCCACCTCTGGGTGTTGTTTTTTTAAATTCATTGATATAGGCTGGGCAAGGTGGCTCACATCTGTAATCTAGTACTCTGGGAGGGTGAGGCAGGCGGATCGCTTGAGCTCAGGAGTTTGACACCAGCCCGAGCACAAGGGAGACCCCATGGCTACTAAAAATAGAAAAATTAGTTGTGGTGGCAATTAGTTGGGTAGTGCCTATAGTCCCCGCTACTCAGGAAGCTGAGGCAGGAGGATCATTTGAGCCCAGGAGTTTAAGGTTCCAGTGAACTATCTTGACACTATCACACTCTACCTGGGGCAACGAAATGAGCCTCTGTCTCAGAAGAAAAAAAAAGAATTCATTGATGTAATGTTTTTAAAATATGCCTTGCCTTTTAAAGTATCACCCAAGTGTTGGTGCAGTAAGGGAAATATAAGACTCAGCCTGTGGACAGGCAAGGGGAGGGGTCTGCCAGGAGAGCACTACAAGGGCTGATGGGCAGGAGAGCAGGTGACTTATTCTGAGGCCCTTGACTAGAATCTATTCACTAGATAGTCTGGCTGGAGGACAGTAGAATAAATCGTGTTCTGGAAGTGTCTGTGGGTCCAGCCAGGAGGGCCTTGAACACCAGGGTACAAAACCAGAACTTGATTCTCTAGGCAATAGGGAGAAAAAAAGAAAAAGAAAAAGAAACTCCACTGTATGCCAGAATTCTAATAATTAAATTATCCACATGAATAATCTTTAGTCCTGTCTCAGGTGATGGGAAGCTTCCCCAAACTGGCTAATCTGGTGCCGGAAGGCTCAGAAGCCTTGAGACAAACAAACATGGGGCCTCAGAACAGAGCTGGAATGATAACAATGGCATTTCAAACAGAACAGCCTTCTTCACTAGGTATTTCCATGGGAGCATAGCGGGGTCACTCTGTATAAATCATTTCATAGAATTCTCACCAAAACCCCATAGGATGGACAGCCATGTTACCTGCGTCAGCTCTCACGTGACTAGAAAAGCTGGCTCAGAGGGGTCAGACAGCCCCAGGCAACACAGCTGGTGAGTAATGGCCTGTGATCCACACTCCACATTTTTCTGACTGTTTTTCAGGGCTGGGTGTTACCATCTCCTTCAGCCCACCTGAGGATTCGGAACACAGATGTCAATAATTGCTCACTTTGCCTTCGTGCTATTCAGGTTCTGAATTAGTCACATCATCATTCTTCTCATTTTATTCCCTCACAGACCCTAAAAGTCCAGCAGGGCAGGTGTTGCTGGCCCCATTTTGCAGATGTAGAAACTGAGCGTGGCCAGAAATGGCCAAGGTACAGTGTTCTCTGGAAAACCAAGCAAGGTTATGAGCAGAACTCACATTTGCTAGGCAGACATTTTTGGAGGCCTCCTCTCTCTAGCAGCAGAACATAGATATGTGGCCTCCCCTAGCTCTGAGAGAAGCTGGGAAAGATAGTCTTTTTTGGGGGTGGCCACATCCCAGCTAAAACTCAGGAGTCCTGTTACTTTGGAAATGAAGAGAAACTGGACAATGAGGGAAGAAGGGTAGCAGCCAGCAGCCACTGGCACTCCTACCAGGGCTGAATAGGACTGAGCGGGCAAGCAACACAAGGCCCCCCTTGGCTAGTTTTACAGGACCCCAGAATCACAGTCCCTAGCAAAGCCACTGGCTTTAGTGTGGGAAGGTCCTGCCTGAGGCAGGGACAGCTCTGAGCCACTCACTTGGTCTCCCTGTGTGCAGTGTCCACTCACAGTGGCTACGACTGACCAAGTAGTTGTTTTGTGCCAGCCACTGTCCTAAACACCACATGCAGCGCCAGGATTTTGGAAGGGTGAGTGAGACACTTGCCCCTAGGTCCAAAATGTAGGAAGGGGTGCCAGAAAAACTCAGTTGTCGAGATACATCTTATCAATAAATACATATGTGTATGCATATATATATTTTAAAAATTCAGTATTTTTTGGTATATTCTCAAGGTTATGTGACTAAAACTACTACAATTCTAAAATATTTTTATCACCCCCCCCCAAAGAAACTCTGTACCAATTAGCAGTCACTTCCATTTCTCTCTTCTTCCCAGCTCCTAGTAGCCACTAATCTTTCTATCTCTATGGATATGTTTACTCTGTACATACCATATTCCATGTACAGTACGTACTAGGTAGTCTTCTAGGACTGGCTTCTTTCACTTAGGATAATGTTTTCTTTTTTTCTTTTTCGAGACACTCTCATCCAAGCTGGAGTGCAGTGTGCACAATCATAGCTCACTGCAGCCTCCAACTCTTGAGCTCAGGCATTCCACCCATCTTAGCCTACAGCAGGGACTGCAGGCATCTGCCACCACACCTAGCTATTTTGTTTGTTTTTTGAGACAGACTCTTACTTTCTTGCCCTTGGTAAAGTGTCATGGCATCATAGCTCACAGCAACCTCAAACTCTTGGGTTCAAGTGATCCCCTTGCCTCAGCCTCCCAAGTAGCTGGGACTCTAGGTGCCTGCCACAATGCCTGGCTTTTTTTTTTTTTTTTTTTTTTTTTAACAGATGGGGTCTCATTCTTGCTCAGGCTAGTCTAACTCCTGAGTTTAGGCAATCCACCCACCTCAGCCTCCCAGAGTGCTAGGATTACAGGCATGAGCCACCAAACCAGCTATTTTTAAAATTGTTTTTATAGAGACAGGGTCTTGCTATGCTGCCCAGGCTGGTCTTGAACTCCCTACCTCAAGGAATCCTCTCACCTTGACCTCCCAAAGTGCTGGGTTTATAGGCTTTTAGGCATGAACCACCATGGCTAGCCTAGGATAATGTTTTCAAGGTTCGCACCATGGAGTAAATCAGTAGTTTGTTCCTTTTTGTCACCAAATAGTATTCCATTGTAGGATGTACCACATTTTTCTATCCATTTACCAGCTGATGAACATTTGGGGCCATTTCCACTTTGGGGCTGTTATGAACAATGTCGCTATGAACATTTGTGTACAAGATTTTGTGTGGAAATATGTTTTTGTTTCTCACGGATATGCCACTAGGCGTGGAACTTTTGGGTCATATGGCGAGATGATATTTTAATACAGTGTTTTAAAAAAAATTAATGCAAAAAAGCTACAATGAACAAAATATCAACATTTTTAATAAAGACACGCTGTTGAATGTTTTATGAACCTGGATTATTGTCCAGTCAGCCTATGGTTTCTAGGCCCACGTGAGTTTTATGACAGCTGACAATGATGTGCAAACAGATTGGCAATAGGATTTCACATACAGTCGTGTTTTTTGAGTGAACATTCATTAATTTTTTCCATTTGGATCAAAATATGAGAAGATATTTTGATAAATATGTATAAGAACACACACTTTTCCTTTTGCCTCAGGCCTCAATATGGCTCTGACTATTCACATGTTTTTATTACATCCTCAGGCACCTCATTTTCCCATTCTCTATCCTCTCTGAGGAGGTTGGAGGAGGTTAGAAATGTTCCATAGTCCACAGCAAGTGGGTGGTGCTTGCCCTGAGCTGCATCTTTTTTTTTTTTTTAAGAGACAAAAGTCACTTTGTCACCCTTGTTTGTGCTTAAGCCATACTCTTGCTTCAGCCTTCTGAGTAGCTGGGATGACAGGTGCCCACCATAAGACCCAGTTATTTTTAGAGATGGGGGTCTCGCTGTTGCTCAGGCTGATCTTGAACTCCTGGGCTCAGGGGATCCACCTGCCTGGGCCTCCCAGAGTGCTGGGATTATAGATGTGAGCCACCACACCCAGCTACGTGAGCTGCATCTTGAGGCAGAAGAATGAAAATTGCCAAGTGAAACATCCCCATGTGTGCCAACTATGTCCCTTCATGTCCCCCAAATGAAGCCACATGTGAAAAATTTATTTTAGAGATGAGGGTTAGAAAAATAATTTGGTGCCCCCCCCCCTCCCAACCTCCTGCCAATAAAAAGAACATTTTCTTATGGACACTGAGAAGAATGTAATTGCATTTTCCTCACTTTGGCCATCAGAAAACTCAAAGCCAAATTCGTAAAGGAGCAGTTGTATAAATTATTGCTTATTTATATTTCTCTTTTTCTGACAGCACAATTCCTCTTGTAATTTATATTTGTCCTTGTGTTGTGCAATTTTTTATTTAGATTTTACTGTTTTATCAGGGGTATTCCCAGTGGGTCACCTAAGTCCTTTGTAAACATGTCAAGCAGAAATACACTTTTTGAATGAACTGTAAATTGCCTAGCATATGCTTGGGCTGATTATTCTCACCCAAAAGGCAAAGAACAGCAGCATTAAAATAGATGAGTCTGGGGCCACACCCAGACCTGGTAACACCCTGAGTCTGAAGACCTTTGCCTGAGCCCTGATTCCCTTTAGTTAAAGGAAGTGAGAAGGTGGTTTGGGGACCTGGCATGGCTATTCCCACGGTGCTGAGCTGGTGGGCCAAGATTCCTCTCTCCAGCAAACTCAGAGAAGCTGCCAGGAGGTTTCTGTTCTGTCAGGTTTCTTCCCTCTCTCCTAGAGGTCCAACCACAGGCTTTGTGCTGTGGAATGGGCAGGTCTTCAGTTATCCCAGAGCAAAACTGGGGAGACATCTTTTGGGCCCACCTTCCATTGTCCTGTCTGCTGCTGTTCCTTTACAGAATGCCCCTCTCTGCCTGCCTTGCTGTTGCTGTCAGGATGCTCTGAGCCCTGGAAACATCTTCATGAAAGGCAGCAATGAAGAGTAGCTCCTTCCAGAGGTCTTTATGTTTTAAAAGAAGCCCTTAGGAAAAGGCACTGCTTAACCCAAAAGAAGGAAAATTGAATGGTGGCATTTCAGGCCTTGTCATATCTAGCAGAGGGAAGGGTTTCTGTTTTGCAGGTGGGGAGGGAGACATGTGATTAACAGGGACAGAGAACCTTCCCCAAAGACATGAATATTGGGCAGACAGCTATTTCTGGGTGGGTCTATGAACTTGACTGTCAAACAAGCAGTAAGGGCAGTCGTGGTGGGGAGGAAAAGGGAAGGGGTCAGGGTCTTAGTCACCTCAACAAGGGCACTTTCTCAGTTCCTTCTTCCTAAACCTAGACTGTACCTCAGGCCTCCAAGGAGGCTGATCTCAGTGTTCTCCCCATCCTGAGAGTCATGAGCAGGAACATTCCTCTTCCAGGGGTGACCACCTCCACCAGCAAATCTGGGCAAAGAACAAGTCCCCAGGAGAGCCTTGTACTTACCACCTTCTACCTCCTTCCTCCTCCCAGGGAAACCCTATGGGGCTGACGACTTCCTGCCCGTGCTCATGTATGTGCTGGCCCGCAGCAACCTCACAGAGCTGCTCCTCAACGTGGAGTACATGATGGAGCTCATGGACCCCGCCCTGCAGCTGGGGGAGGGTGAGTCACCACCTCAGCCCATCTCCAGGCTATTCAGGCCCATTACACATGCCCAACTCAGCCACCCCAGAGATACACTGGGGGGCCCAATAAGCACCTCCTGGGTGCCAGTCTCTGCCGAGGTCTGGGCCCATAAATATGGATATGACTCCTACACTGGCCCTGTCCTGTGGGAGCTCACAGACTAGGAGAAAAGATGAGCCAGCCAAGAGACTGTGTCACTAGTAAGTGACAAGTACTAGAATGGCAGGAAGCCCAGAGGGTATGGGAGTATATTTCTCAGACTATTAGGGAAAGCTCCCTGGAGGAGGTGACACCTCGTCTGACCATTGAAGGATAAATAGGAGCCAGCCAGTGAAGAAGGGAAAGGTGATCTCCGTAGAGAAAACAGCAGGAGATGGTTGTGTAAAATATGAAGCTGAAGGGGGGGGGGGGATGAGGGCACACAGTTCTTAGACAGGGGTAGCCCCCAGGAATCCTTGGTACCTTGCTCATTTAGACTGGGTCAGGACCTCTGTCAGTGGGAGAAGGTTAATGACATGGGTAAGAGGCCCGGTGCTGCCCAGTAAGATGAAGGCAGAGGTATGGTTTATTCCAACCCATACTCAGTTTCCTTTCCCTTTCCTCCTTCCACCATGTCCTCCCACCCACTTAGCCTGAACCACCTCTCCACCAAGAATTTCTAGAGGGGAAACCAGCCCAGATACCAGCTTTGAGGGAGCTCTATGTTGTCCTCTGAGAAACCAGCCTGAAAGGATGGAAAAAAATCCCCAGATTCTGAGTGTCCCCCTTGGGCTTTGTGGCTCCGAAGATGAGTTGACTCTCATTGCATCTGTTTGCAGTTTTTGCATATTCCAGTCTCTAGGGCTATAGCTTGATGTCATAGTTCTGTGAGTTTGTGACTGCTCAGGGGAGCATGTCAAAACCATGAAGTTTGCTTTCATATACAACTTTGGCTAATGGCTCTGGGGCTTCTGGAATTTGTTTTTTCCTATTTAATTAAAAACTTCCAGTAGTTGGAACAACTTTTCTTCCCCGAGGTCCAGGAATTTAGGGTAAGTTGAGCTTTCTTTAGCAACGATTATCTGCTTCCCAGTGCATCCATGCCTTCACCCATCCATCTACTCATCCACCTATCTGCCCATCTATATATTCATGCATCTTTGCATCCATCCATCCACTCATCCATCTATCCACCACCCATATATCTGTCCATCTATGCATCCATCCATCTATTCACTCCTCCTATATCCATCCATCTCTTCATCCATCCATCCACCCATCCATATGTCCTTCCATCTATGCATCCTTCCATCCACTCATCCATATATTCATCAATCCACCCTTCCATCCATCCACTCATCCACCTATTCACCCATCCATATATCCATCTACCTGTGTACCCATATAACCATCCACTCATCCACCTATCTGCCTATCTATATATCCATCAATCTATGCATACATCCATCCATCTACTCACCTACCTATCCACCCATCCATTATCCACCCATCCATCCACTCATCCACCTATCCACTCCTCCATATATCCATCCATCTCCTCATCCATCCATATAACCTTCCATCTATGCATCCATCCATCCATTCATCCATCCACTCATCCACTCAGTCTAACCATCCACTCACCCACCCATTCATCCATGCCAAACACTTGGACCACAGCACAGGGTGAGAGGAGCAAGGTTTATAGCCTCTTGCAAATAAATCTATACCTCATTCTGCACCCTACATTTTAGGATGTTCCCCTCCTCAGGCCTCCATGGACCTTCTTCCTTGGTTTCCAAGGCAAGGAAGCTCTGAGCATGGGCACAGAAGCCACACAAGGCTAAGGAGTTGGGCAGAGGCCTCCAGGGCCCACCAACCTCTCTCTCACCGGCTCCAACAACCTGAAAGAACAGAAGGGAGTGAGAGGCAGCCAGAATCAGGGGCTGTGAGCAGAATTGGTTTCCAACCCCACACCTGAGTACCCCATTTCCTATGACTTACTCCCAAGAGGGACACTCAGCAGGAATCTTCACTGTGGTCTGTAGGTGCCACGCATGTCACTTCTAAAGGTTAAAACTTTTATATGTCAAAAATCACCATAAGTAGAGTACAATATTAGCAACACCAAGGGAAAATGTTCTCAGAAATCAGCACAGCTAGAATTTGCAGCCTTCATATATAAAAGGCTTTTCTTATACATCAATAAGAAAAGCACTCAAACCTCTATAGGCCTCTGGGTGCAAAGGCCATTTGCTCATTCATTCAACAGACATTACTGGGCTTCTGCTTTGTGCCAGCTGGCAGCAGATTCCTTTTCTCATGGAATTCCATTACAGTGGGGAGAATCAGACCATAAACAGGTTAAAGAAACAAACAAGATAGGCGGCGCCTGTGGTTCAAAGGAGAAGGGCTCCAGCCCCATGTGCCAGAGGGGTGGGTTCAAACACAGCCCCAGCCAAAAACTGCAAAAAAACAAACAAACAAACAAACAAAAGAAAGAAAGAAACAAACCAGCAAAATGATTTCACAATCCGATCACTGGATGAATGTTAAGAAGAAATGAAGTGGGCTGGTGGGTTAGGGAGATTGGCCAGGATAGGACTCAGGTGACAGGAAAGCTCTGAAACAGAGCAATATCATCTTCTCTTTGCTTTTTTTCTATTTTCCATATTTTCCACAGTGGGCATGTGCTGCTAATATACCTAGGGAGAAATCATTTTAAAATCCTGCTAAAGGAATGACACCAACACCCCCGGTTGTGAAGCCTAAAGGAAAATGTCCATGAAAATCCTTTTTGAGGGTGGAAGAATGGAGCCAAACAATGGGGCTCCTTGCACTAGTCAGCCTACAGCCTAGCCACAGGGACTCCTGCTCTGTCCTCAGCTTGATTCCTTGTAGCCAAACAGGGCCCCAAGCTGAACACAACGGCTGAGCAAGGGCAGGGCAGGGACATCCATGGGCCATCAGCCTCCTCCTGTGGACCTGCATCCCCCACTCTATTCCTACCATGGCCTCCTGGGATCCTTCTTCCTATTCCCAGAAGCTTTGGGGACTTGGGAAGGAAAGGTGAGTCCTTTAGGCAGGAGAGCTAGTCTACTCTGGGCTTCTTAAGTATTGAGGAGATAAGCCAAAGAACAAATAAATACATAAAGGTCTTAACCAGTTACCCAAGGCTTCCTTCCTGAATTTAGGCTGCACCCTGCCCTTTTTCAGACTTGAGCAGTCAGAGCCCCCAAGCAGCCCTGTCAGCCCACAAGATGTCAGGCCCTGCGTATGGCAACTTAGAGGGCCAGAGGACAAACTCAGGCCATGCTTCTCAGGCCAGTAGGTGGGGTGGGTGCCTCCCTGCACTTCTCTCTGCCCCACTCTCATAGCCAGCAGGTGTGGGATGTCACAGCAGCTAGGATAAGGCCCAGCCTCAGTGTTTGCCTCTGCCACCAGATGACTTGGGGCTTGGCTAGGGGCTTCTGCCTTTTAACAACATTGAACTTTCATCTAGATGAGTCTGGACCCAAAAAGCAGGGGATAGAGTTTGATATGGAAGGTGTTACTGACTTTTCCCCCAGCTTAGCCCTCCTGGCTTGGCTAGGGGTGTACAGGTGCTCTATCACTTCAACCCTGAAGGTGTACGTGAGAAGAGGGGTCCTACCTGAAGGGGAGAGGAGAGAAGGCCGACCGAGCCCCCATGGAGCTCAGAGACCCTTGGGATGAGGGCCCCTCCCATAGTCTTCAGACTCCTGGAAACTTGATTTGCTAGAACTAAGAGAATTAACACAGGATGGAGTAAAAAGAGCAATTGTGAGGCCGGATTTGGACCCAGTTCTGCCTCCAACTGCTGGGAAACCTTGGGCAAGTCACCTAACTTATGTGGCTTGGGAAAGCAAGATATTGGACTAGATTTGGGGTGTTCAAACTGTCTTGGTGCTCTAGCATTCTGCAAAGTAGCTGGATATTGAATCTACTCATGATTCTATAACAAAATACTGGATAACTTTTGAACCACAGAATTTACTCCTCACAGTTCTAGAGGCTTGGAAGTCCAAAATTAAGGCACTGGCAGATTCAGTGTCTGGTAATAGCCCCATGTACTTGTTTACAGATAGTGCCTTTTTGCTGTGTCCTTAGATGACAGAAGGGGCAAGGTAGTTCCCTGCACCCTCTTTTATAAAGGGACTGATCCCATTCATGAGGGCTCCATGCCCATGACTTAATCAACTCCCAAAGGGCCCCACTGCCTAATACTATCCCTTGGAGGTTAGGATTTCAACATCTGAAATTGGGGAGCATGGGGAGGAGACACAAACATTTAGACAATAGCACACAGGGCAGGATGAGAGATGGAATTGGTCCCATGTGTGTCACAGTTTTGAGCAAACCGTTCTGTGTTCGGCAGAAAGCCTCAAGTCATATTCTTTGGGACCTGCACGTTCTCTGAGTCTATTCCAAGTATTGTGATTTAGCAAAGGTCTAACCACTGGGTCCCACTTTCTCTACTGCAGGCATTTGGGACAGGAGAAATCAGGGACTTCCTGTAAGCAGTGGGGAGAAACTGACTGCATTCACAGTCCCCTGTCACTCTTTCTAGACTCTGTTCCCTGCTTCCACCACTCTGGGAAATCATGGGGCAGACAGGAGACCCAGGCAGCTACTGGGCCCCTGGGAGCTAGTTCAAAATCCAAACCTCTCCCAGAAGTGCCCTCATGGATTCCTTTGTCGGCCTACATCCCCTGCTCAAGGTGGCTAACAGCTGGCAGTGCTGGGCTAATAAGGGCCTGTGGGTTTTTCTAATCAATGGACAACATAGTTGTCCCAGAGAGAACTGGCTCCCAGATTCACGTTAGGGTCGTCTGCCACCTAGTGGTCTTGGCGGGCACAATGGGGCCCCAAGTCTAAGAGAAGTTGGCCATGCTGGCTGTGAAGATGCAGCCGGCAGAGGGCATTGGCAGGGCCTGGAGTTCCCCCTGCTTCACCCATGAGGTGAGAAGCCTCCAGAGCACCTCCTGAAGGTCATGTAGCCACTATGCATTACTCACACATTCCTAAGCCCTTTCCTTGACGTAATACCCATCTCCTTTACTTTTCACAACTTGATGGGATTTGCAGATGAAGAAGCTGAGGACAGAGAGGACAGTAATTCACCTGAGATCCCAGGGCTGGCTGCTGCAGGGCAAAGGCCTGGAGCTCTCTGACTCCAAAACCGGAGGTTTACAGTTGGCACACTAAGGTTTACAGTTGGCATACTAGCCAGGGAGACAAAATCACAGACAGATTGTTTCTAATCAGGGCATGCCAGGTAGAGAACATGGACACGCAGGGCAGCAAGGGCTGCTTCCTGGCCCACTTGGGCTTTGAGTTCAACTAAACTTTTGAACTATGTGAATGTCTAACTGATTCTTAAAAAATAATTTTTAAAAAATATAGAGGAAATTTTAATTATATTTAAAGTAAAAATATTGAATTGCTCATTTCTCCATTTCTTCTTACCTTAAATTAATGCACAAATATTCTTAATACCTAATGTTTCCTAAATTGATTTACACTTTGAGACATTTCATATTGCAAAATTCATATGAAGTTTTAAGATTTAAAAAACAATATTTTACATGGATGCTTACAAGGTCATTCTCCCTAGCTGGTTAGAAACTTTGGCTAAAAGGTTTGAAAAGTATTTTGTTGAGTCCCCTCACTTTAAAGGGAGGAAACTGAGTCCAGAGAGGGAGAACAAGCTCTGCAGGTGATCCTGTAGCCAGAAACTCCTCCATCTTACCCCTCACCCACCTTGGGTGTGAACTTTCCCCATATTGGTTGTGCAATTTGGGGTGGAATTGGAATTGTGGAATTGGTTGTGGAATTTGTGGAGATATGCAGTCGGCTTCACCCAGTGTAACAGTTCGGAATGCTTTGGGCTGCATATAATTCACAATATAAGTAATAATAGTTTAAATCAGAATAAGGCATTGGTTTGTCTCTTGCATCAAGAAGTCCAGAATAGGGCAGCGCCTGTGGCTCAGTGGGTAGGGCATCGGCCCCATATACCAAAGGTGGCAGGTTCAAACCTGGCCCTGGCCAAACTGCAACAAAAAGTGGCTGGGTGTTGTGGCGGGTGCCTGTAGTCCCAACTACTCAGGAGGCTGAGGCAACAGGATTGCCTAACCCCAGGAGCTGGAGGTTGCTGTGAGCCGTGACGCCACGGCACTCTACTGAGGGCAATAAAGTGAGACTCTGTCTCTAAAAAAAAAAACAAAAACAAAAAAGAAGTCCAGAATAACTGATAAAGATGGTAGTTTCCAGCCCTACTATCAAGGAATCATGGACACAGCTCTTTCTTTCTTTCCTTAGCATGTGGGTCTTTGTCTTTGCACATGCCACCTCTTACCACAAAACAGCTTCTATTCCTCTGGGCTTACCTTACTTCAAGGCTGATTATGGTTATCTGGGGTTGGGGGAAGGGGAGATGAGGAATGAGGTTTCCTCTGGGGTGATGAAAGTGTTCTAGAAATAGCCGCAGGAACCCAGCCATGCGGGACCTGCCAGCCCCACCCAGAGCCTTCCACTTACATCTAAGGAGCCAGAACAGTCTCCTGTCTCTCCCCACAGCTTCAAGGGAGTCTGGGAAGTGAACATTCTCATTAGAGAGTTATCTCCCCCAAATTTAAGTAGAGGTCAATTAGTAGAAGCAGCAGATGGGATTTGACTGGGTCACTAGCAGAATCTGTCTCATGTCAAAATCATCAGCATGGCTCATGAAGGGCTGAGCAGAAAGACTTAGCCAGTGGTAGAGAAGCCCAAAGAAGTGGCATGGAAGTGGATGACGCTGGAGACCAGAGAAGAGCAGGGTACCCAGGGTCCTCTCATCTGGCCCCATCACTGTGCAACCATCACCCTCCCCCTCTGGGACTTGTTTTCCTCTCTATAAAGTGAGAGGATTCAACAAAGTTAGTACTTCTCAAACCATTTAGCCAAAGCCTCTTAAGGAAAATGACCTTGTAAAATATTACTATTTTTAATGTTAAAACTTCTTGTAAATTTTGCAATCTGAAATATCTCAAAGCTTAATTTAGGAAACATAAGGTAATAAGAACATGTGTGAATTAAGGTAAGAAGAAATGGAGAAATGAACAATTCAAATATTTTACTTATCTTAAATCTTTTAAAATTGCATGTAATTGTAGAATTAAAATTTCCTCTACATCTTTTAAAAAATTGTTTAATTTATGCATTCATGTGACTTAAAATTTTAAAACATACACTGATGCACCTTGATTTAAGATGGGGTCACATCCGGATAAGCTCATCATAAGTTGGAAATATCTTCAGTGGAAAATGCCCTCAGTACACCTAACCTACCTTAAAGATGCTCAGAACAGTTACATTATTAGTCAAGAGTTGGGCAAAATATCTAACACAAAGTCTATTTTATAACAAAGTGTTAAATATCTCGTGTAATGTATTAAATACTGTACTGAAAGTGAAAAACAGTGCTTACATGTGTACTTTAAGTCCGATCTCTACTCAACTCAAATAGCTTTTACAGCATCATAAAGGCGAAAAATCGTTAAGTGGGACCATTCCAAGTCAGGATGGTCTTAGGTGATGCACAGTGAGCAGTCTGCGGCACACCCTGTCTCCCAGCCACCTTTTACCTACCTTGAAGGCATTCGTGGTTCTCAGTTTCTTGCGTATCCATGTTAAAAGTTATTTTAAAATTAAAAACTCATTTTAAAGCACGATTTTAAAAACAGGCAAAGAGTTTCGTCCTGAGGGTGAGCCAATGTAAAGTTTAAGCAGGGCCGAGAGGGTTGGGGGCTGAACTCCCGGAAGCTGGCGGTGGGAGGTGGGCTGGAGTTGGCACACCCTAGAAGCAATTGACCTTGACTCTGGCTAGCCCAACGCAGCGGCGGTGGGTGGAGCTTAGAAGAGGTGGGCGGGGCCCGGCAGCCCCTTCGAACCAGCCCTTTCCCTATACGGATGGACCGGGAGTCCTAGCTCAGCCTGCGCACCCTGTCCCCGCAGGTTCCTACTATCTGACCACTACCTACGGGGCCCTAGAGCACATCAAGAACTACGACAAGATCACAGTGACCCGGCAGCTGAGTGTGGAGGTGCAGGACTCCATTCACCGCTGGGAGCGCCGGCGCACGCTCAACAAGGCCCGCGCCTCGCGCTCTTCCGTGCAGGTGACGCTGGAGACCAAAAGTGGGAGGGACGGCGGGACCCTGCAGCAGCCACCATCCGCACTGCTGACTGGCTCGGAGCTCTGACATCTCCTGCCTGCTCTGACGGCCAGCCCTGCCCTCAGGGGGCCGTTGAGATTCCCAGGCCATAGGAAAGGCCCCAGCTCCTGCCCGCCCAACACTTGTTCCACGGGGCGTGGGCAGGCCTAGAAACGTATCGTTAGGCATTGGTGTCCTAGCTGGGCAGAAGAGATGGGTACAGGAGGAATGATATATTCATTCCAACATTCATTAACACCTAGCATTGACCTAGCACCTGCTAGGACCAGAGACATAGACCTGTCATCCCAGCCCATGCTTTTGGGGAACCCAAGAGCAAATCTGCAGCTTTGCCCCTCTGTCCCTGGACAAATGCAGCAGCGCAGGTCCCCCTTCCCCTAACCTGCTCCCCATCAATCCAGCCGCTCACCCCTCCGCGCCTCTCTCTACACAGACTCCGTATTCAAGCCAGACTTCTGCCCCTCCTCCACTGCCATCACTCTGCACACCCCAAGGCTGCATCAATTTCACATACTCCCAACTCCCCCAGCCTGCTCAGCCCAGTTCACTGGCTGCTCAGCCTCTGTCCACCCTGGCCTATCTCCCCTTCTTCGCTGGCTGTCACCGCCTGTTCTTTAAGCCTTCCTGGATTACCCACGCACACACCATTACCCACAGGTTGGGTTTGATGCCGTGCTCTGTTCTTCTACCCGCCTCCTCCTTTACATTGCTGTATGTAACCCTCTGCATATGCAACTGTCCCTCTGGGAGGGCATGGCCCATGGATCTGGGACAGAGCAGGACTGGATGTGTGGAGAATGGAGGGAGTTACGGCAGCAAGCAGAACAGTCCAGAGCTGTTAACAGCTGTGCAGACTCTGTGCTAGCAGCCAAAGCACACCAGTCCTGAACCCCACTCCTGGCTTTCAAGATGGCCCATCTATAATAGAGAGCTCACTGTTCCCCAGCCCCTCCTAGCACACCTATTCTCTCACTAACTCACAGGATACGGAAACTTTTGGTTCAAGTCTGGACCAGGCTTCCCTGATTTCTTGCTTCTATCCTGTGGGTTCCTGATGCTGAGCCAGGCAGACCATCAGTGGGATGGACCAGCCAGCACTGGGATATGGGAAGCTTGGGACAGGGGATGAGGAACCACCTCAGTACCATATCTGGGATCTGGGGAGGGCAGCACCCTCGGCTTCTTCTCAGTGCCTCCTCTGACCCTAGTTCTTAAATCCATTGAATCTAGAGCCAGTCACCAGTTAACGTTAAGGGTCCTTGGGAAGCCTCCTGGAGTACATAGAGCCCTAAGGCAACTACTAAGAGGCAGAAGGAGTGGGTTGAGCTTTCCTCCTCCCAAAAGAAATGGATAGTCCCAATGAAGCCTCATAAGCGCTCACTACCTTATGTAGTAGGTAGTGACAAGTAGGCCTAATCGTCACCTCTGTGCTGTGGTCCTTATCTTCTGGGTGGAGGCTGCTGGTAGCACTCGGTCCACAAGGGGGCGGCCCCGCACCACTGTTTCCCACCTGCTCTGGAGGAACCTGGGGTCTGAGATGGGCTGTTCCGGGCTGGCGGAGGACCGTGTAAGCGTTCTGTGCGCGTGTTGCGAGTACCCCGGCCCCAACCCCGCGGGCGTCGTCTCACTTTGCTCCTGTGGGGCTCCTTCCCACCCGCCCGGAACCCACCCTACTTCGCCCACTCCCCTTCCCGCTTCCACTCGGCCTTCCCCAGCTGTCCTTCCTGAACTGTGAGATTCAGGAGTGGACTCTGCTTCTCCCCTTTGTATACTTGCTGCCCGCCATGCCCAGCATTGCGCGTGGAGTGCAGGGGGACTCGGTAAGGAAGAAATAAGGGACCGAGGGAATGAATGATGGGAAGCCTGTGGATCGGCCAGCAGAGGGCGCGCTCGTTCCTCATTGCTAAGACTCAAAATCGGCTCGGAATCAATCCACGACCATGAGCCGGTCTGAGAGGGGAGGCTCAGGGAGGAAGGTCGCCCAGCAGCACATGCGCAGAGTAAAGAGGGAACCCAGGTGCCCGATCTCCAGCCTCACGACCGCTCCCGTACCCGCTCTCTATGCGAAGAGAAGCCTGTGGCCAGGAAGGGGCAAAGGCCCACTAGCCCAAGCTCTCTGCCTTGGGGTAGGAGCGACTCAAGGTACACACTTGCTACCGGTTACTAAAAGCTCCTTCCGTCTCGCTCCGCAGGACTTCATCTGCGTGTCGTACCTGGAGCCCGAGCAGCAGTCGCGGACGCTGGCGTCGCGAGCCGACACGCCGGCCCAGGCGCTGTGCGCTCAGTGCGCCGAGAAGTTCGAGGTGGCGCAGCCCCACGACCACCGGCTCTTCGTGCTGGTGGACGGGCGCTGCTTCCAGCTGGCCGATGACGCGCTGCCACACCGCATCAAGGGCTACCTGCTGCGAAGCGAACCCAAACGTGACTTCCACTTCGTGTACCGGCCCCTCGATGGCGGTGGGGGAGGCGGGAGTCCGCCTTGTCTGGTCGTGCGGGAGCCCAACTTCCTGTGAGGCCCTCCCGTGACAGTAATGGCCGAGACTGGCCTGGGACCGAGAAGGAGTGGACTGGGCGCGCCCTTGCGCACCCCACACACGCATCAGCACGTGCCCGCGTCTGATAGCCACACATCCCGCGTGTGCCTCCCACTGGGCATGTGCAATGTAATTGTGAAAGTAACATGAAGGCGTGCCCGAGGGCCCTTCCTGAGGGAGTCATGGCATTGAGAGGTCATGTTCTTCATTAGACAAGAAGGGAAACTGAGGCTCAGAAAGGGAAAAGGCTCTCCAGCAAGTTGCAGCAAACAAGCCCAATCCGCGAAGCTGTTCACATACAGCCTCTCAGGTCGGTCCCCCTGCCTCCACTACACCCACCCCATCGTTGCTCTTCCCAGAGAAGGATCTGCACTCAGTTTCCCCAGGACTGGACAGTGTAGGGGTGCTGGCCACAGCTGCACCCTGTGCCCCTCAAGGTGGGTCCAGGATCTGGACCCAGCATCTCAGAAGCATCTCAGGATCTGTGTTGAAGAGATAGACACCCCACACACACACACCCCTGCATGGGAGCCCTGCCCCCCACTGGCAGTGCCCACTGTTCTCTGCAGCTCAAACCCTACCAGAAGCAGCCAGGCACACCATGGGACCGCTCAGCAAGGCCAGCTCCACAGACACAAGCCTGGCCTCCACCAAAGAGAAAACTGGGAGGGCCCGTTCCCTGGCAGACACAACCCAGGGCTGTGGCAGTTGCTGCAAGAAGCACTGTGTGAGGAGTCTAATAAAGCCTTTTTGAAAATGGTATGTCTTTTTCTGAAGGTTCTGAAACTCTGCTCAGCTAGCCCACCACCCCCACTCCCATTCACAGCCTCCTCTCCTTTCTAGGTGGGTGCAGAAGGCTCCCCCTTGCCACCTGTCCTCTGCCAGTGTCTATAGCATACTCTCAGCCACCCTCAGCCTGGTTATCTTTTGTCTCCCCACCATCCTTGGCTCCATCACTCCTGGCCGTGGATCAAAACCATCTTTCATCACTCTCAGGAATACCCCTTAGTCTTTGGCTGGTTAACGCCTGTACATCTTTCAACACCCATCTCCTCCAGGAAGCCTTCCTTAAGCCCTGGGATGGGCCAAACAGTCCTTACCCATGTTCCCATAGTCCCTTAGGCTCATCTCTTTCACAAGAGAGATCCCATCAAATTGCAGTTTTCTCTTGATATTTCTTCACCAGATTTGGACCATATGTGTTGGTGTCCTCAGCATTGAATAAAAATAGGTATTCGTTAGTGCCTGCTCTTCTAGACCCTGGAAAATAGCAGAGAACAAAACTCAAAGCACATTTGAAACCTATGTGAATGGCCATGAGCAGGGTACTCAGGGAATGGTGACTGGACTGGGCTAAAATAACTGGCACCAACTAGCTTACTGTGCCAGTCAAAAAAAAAAGCTGCTAGACTCTGGCCGCAGGTTAGGCCAGCCCCCTGTAGATGTGGGCAGTGCTCCGGGATGCTGCCCTGCCCCAGAGGTAACATGAGAGAAAACAGGCAAATACCCAGAAGCTGAGGACAGCCAGCCATGATCCCTGAGTGCCCACCCAATGCAAATAGTCCCATTGGTCCTTGGCAGGGCTATACAGGAGCTTCATGCCTCAGCTCCAAGGCCAGGGACACACTACCTTCCATTAGCCCCAAGCCTGGTGGAGAAGGGTAGGGAATCTCATTTACCCACACTCTCTTCCCAGGTGGGGCCTGTGCTTGGGTGGGTTTGGGGTTCAGAGGGTAAATTGGGCCTCATTCAGCCTTGGGGGGTCTGTGCTGGCTTCCAGGAAGAGGACAGAGCTGGCCAGTAGGCTGGACTGAAGAGACTACTGTAAGAACACATGTGTGCCAGGCCCCTGCTCTAAGGCCACTGCTGAGGCCTCGCCATCAGGAGAGGCCATGGAACCCTCATGAGCCCCCAGAGAGCAGGGGGAAGAGACACACAGAGCTCTTGCTGTCTGGATGTCTCTCCCTCAGTAAGGTATGACTGACCAAATGGAAGACCTGATCAAGGGCCAGGAGATTTCATAACTGGTGCCAGTGAGACATCCCCCTGCATTATTTTATTTAATCCACATAACAACATCTTGAAGGAGGCATGTGCTCTCTGGCATTTGTCCTCTCTCTCCTTGGTGGGCTGGCTCCCTCTCCCCTCTGCTTGCACTGGCTCCACAGCTCATGGCTGGGACTGTGCCAACAGTATTAGGAGAAGCCTTGTAGGGATTCTGCAGAGGGACCAGTTGTGCCTGTCCCTGCAGCCTCTCCATCACCATGGCCAGCATGATTGCTGGGCACAATGTCCCACTCATCATGAGAAGTCCTAAACTGAAGAGGCTTTGCCTAGGGTCCTCTGGTGTGACCCCCCACACACACCTCCACCTTACACTCACAGATGAGCCTGGCCTCCCCAAGGCCTGGGCCAATCTGTCTGCAGAGCCTGGCACACATCTGCTGACGCAGTTGCTAAGTACACACTCAGTTGACTAGAATCCAGGACTGGGATGCCTCCTGCCAGGCAGAGTTATCAGAGGGAAGGATGGTGGGTGGCCGGTGGCAGGCCCTTCCTTTGCAGGAAAGTCACATGGAGCAGAACTTTGGGGAAGAAAGTGCCAATTCACAACAGTGGCTTTTCCTCTTCCCCAGTTTTCTGTGAATCATGGGCATCCAGGAAAGCTCTCCAGAGACTGCCTCTTTGCAGCCCACACAGCCTGACTTTGCAGTCCACACAGTCCCCAACAGGGGACTCTGGAATCTGTTTGACTTCAAGATCCGAAAACCTACTCAGCAGTATGGTGGGAAGAACTTAAAGTAGAAGCCAGGAGACCTGGGCCGTAGGCCAGCTACAAACCCTGAGCAAGGGTGTCTAAGTTTCCCCATTCCTAAAATGAGAATGTTTATTAGACCCTGATTCCCCATGTTTATTGCAAGGATCACAGAAGTGCCTGGGTGGAGGCAGCAGGGGAAGCTTCAGATATTCTCCAAAAGGTAAGTCAATTCAAGGCTAGCACAAATGGTCATGGAGATTTTTCACTGCCAAAGTTGCATGGCTGAGGGGACAAATGGAACTGAGATCCAGTCTATGAGCCTGTCATGGGGCTGTGTCCACCCAGAGAAAGGGGCATCTTTTCCAAATCTGTATGAAGGAATGTTATGGTCTATAGTGAATACCAGGAAAGTCGGATTTGGGGGTTGCTGAGCCATAGGGATATTTCCAGTTCAATTCGACCAGCATAGTGACAACAGAAGCCCCAGCACGTTAGGAGAGCCTGACAGAATAGCAGGCATGTAAGTTGCCTGGTGCAAGCAAAGAGGGCTTCCTGGAGACAGGGATTCTGAGCAGGGCCTTTCAGGATAAGGACTTGGCCAGGTACAGAAAGCAACAAAACTATTGAGAGACAATTCTCCAGGGATCTTGCAATGTCTGGAGAAGAGTCATTGACAGCATCTTTTAAAGATTATTTGAAATCTTAGAAGGTCCAGATTGTTTCTCTGTCCTGGGAAGAGAACAGATTTTTTTCTCCACTAGAATAATAAAATAAGGTCTCTTATCTTGGTAAACAGTTTCTTCCTCCAGGGAAAAATTTTGGAAGGTTTGCTAGCTGCCATCTTTAAACAGTTAAGTTTCTTAAGCTTGAGGTTTTTGTTTATTATTATTATTTTTTTTTTTTAGTTTTTGGCCGGGACTGGGTTTGAACCCGCCACCTCCAGCATATGGGGCCAGCGCCCTACTCCATTGAGCCACAGGCACTGCCCAAGCTTGAGGTTTTTAGGCTGTGACACAGATCCATGGTGTGCATAGCATTCACCTGGGCCCACCTCTGTGTCACACAGGGGACTCAGTAAGGAGTCACAGCACACCCGACACCCACGCAATCTGCTGTGCATGAGTAAGGGAGCCCTTTGTCTCTGACATGGGAACCTTGCATCTGCGGCACCTGTGAGATTGCGACAGGCTCTCCTCCCAGCCTACAAGTGGCAAAACCTCAGATTCTTGCCAGTTGTTGACAAAGAAGAGGAAAGACAGTGAAAACTGACTTGGGTGGCACCTGTGCTCAAAGGACTAGGGCACCGGCCCCATATACCTGAGGTGGCAGGTTCAAACCCAGCTCCTGTCAAAAAAAAAAAAAAAGAAAAATGCAAAACTGACTTAAGACTGTGCTGCATGCATGGGGAACTGGATGTTTCAAGATGACTTGAACATAAAGCCAAAGGCAAACAGAAGTGGGAGTGGAGACTGAGTTAGCTAGTTAGACCTGGCCTGAAATGGCCTTGGAATCCTCCACCCACATGCAGCTGGGCTGGAGGGGCCAGGCTGGAAGCAGGGGGGTTTCTCCAGGATCCTGCTGCCCCAATCTGAGGGTGAAGGGAGTCTGAACAAGAGTGGGTGTGTGGAGATGGATGGGGAAGTTAAGCCTGGGAAACGATGAGGATGGAAACTCAGTAGAATGTGGTGGCTGATTGGGGAGTGTGGACGGAGAAGAAGGATCCTAGAAGGGTGTCTAGATTTCTGGCTTAGATGCTGTGCTAGAAGCTTGTGCTGCCAACAGAAGTAGAGGGGCAGACAGGCTTGATAGGAAACAGAGGATGTCAGCTTTGGGTGTGTGGAGTGAGAGGGGTGTGGTGGGGTGGGGCACAATTTAGGTGTCAGGCATGGCCTCAGTTCCTGGTAAGGGTCAAATATTCTGAAAGGTAGCGCCCAGCAACTTTAGGGGGTGGGAAGGGTCCTGCCTCTGGGAAGTCCTTGCCTATCTCATGACAAGCATTTAGCTCCATTTCCAGTCCTTTGGGGTGGCCTGGTGCCCAGCTCCCACAAAAACCTGCAGCCCCTCAGCTGATTTAGTTACTTCTCATAAGTGAGAAGTTTTCCTGGGGACAATGAAAAGGTACTACTAGAAAGATGTCGCCCCCAGCTGGGCACAATGGCTCATGCCTGTAGTCCTAGCTACTTGGGAGGCCACGGCAGGAGTTCGAGGCTGCAGTGAGATATGATGCCACTGCACTCCAACTTGGGTGACAGATCAACCTCATTTCTAAAACAAAAAGGAAGGATTTCCCCCAAAAAAATCTCAAAAATGTAATCTACTATGTCAGAAAGAGCTAAGAAACATGAAGAAAATGATACAACATGAAAAAAAATCTAAATCAGAATTCAAAAACTCAGAAATGAGAAAATAGAATGGAGGAAATTTTTAGGAAGAAAAGAATCATTGCAGATGTGAAGACTGGGACACAAGGCCATATAAATGCAGCTGCAAATGCATTACTAGGAAAAAGGAGATGGAAAGGGAAAGTATTTTCAGGTTAAAAAAAATAACAAAAGCATGATCCATGTAAGAAAAAACTGAACAGTGGAACTTCATTAAAATTAAAAACTTCTGCTCTCCAAAAGACATTGTTTACAGCGAGACTCCATCTCTATAAAAAAAATTTTATTTATTTATTTATTTTTTTTTTTTAAGACAAGAGTCTCTATGTCGCCCTTGGTAGAGTACTGTAGCATCACAGCTCACAGCAACCTCACACTCTTGAGCTTAAGCGACATGCAATCTACTGTGTGTGAGCCTCCCAAGTAGCAGGGACTATAGATGCCTGCCACAATGCCCTGCTATTTTGCTGTTGTTGTCGTTGTTGTTGTCATTGTTGTTTGGCAGGCCCAGGCTGGGTTTGAACCTGCCAGCCCTGGTGTATGTGGCCAGCACCCTGGCATCTGAGTTACAGTGGCTGAGCCAGAGTCTCAGTTTGTTGCCCACGATGGAGTGCTGTGGTGTCATAGCTCAAAGCAACCTCAAACTCTTGGGCTCAAGTGATCCTCTTACCTCAGCTTCCCCAGTAGCTGGGACTACAGGCACCTGCCATGACCCCCAGCTAGTTTTTCTATTTTTAGTAGAGAAGAGGGTCTCACTCTTACTCAGGCTGGTCTCGAATTTCTGAGCTCAAATGATCTATCCACCTCAGCTTCCCAGAGTGCTAAGATTATAGGAGTGAGCCACCTCGCCCAGCTTACTACAAAAAAATTTTAAAAATTAGCTGGGCATGGTGGCATGCCCCTGTAGTCCCAGCTATTCAGAAGGGTGAGGGAGGAGGATTGCTTGAGCCCAGGAGTTCAAGGCTACAGTGACCCACAGGTGACAGAATGAGACCCTGTCTTAAAACAAAACAAAAACTGTTAAGAAATGAATAGACAAGCAACAGAATGTATTTGCATAATGCACATATGATAAAGAACTTGCATCCAAAATACACAAAGAACTCTTAAACCTCAACAATAAGAAAACCCAATTAAAAAATGGGCAAAAGATCTGAATGGACATCTCACAAAAAGAGATATACAGATGGCAAATATGCCTATGAAGAGATGCCCCACGTGATTTCTCATTAAGAAACTGAAAATTAAAACAAGATAGTGCTACACACCTGTTTGAATGGCTAACACTCCCAGAGAGACAAAGGTCAACGAGGGGGCAGGCGAAAGGAACTCTCATTCATTGCTGGTGCCAATTCAGAATGGTGCCGCCACTTTGGATGATGCTTCGGCAATTTCTCACAAAGCTAAATAATCTTACCCTATGATGCAATAATCAATCTCCAAGGCAATTACACTACCAAGTTGAAAACTTAAGTCGACACAAAGGTTGGATTAGTTGAAACACAGGGAATTTTTAGGGCAGTGAAACTATGCAAACGTAATGGTGGATACTTGACATTATGCATTTGCCAGAATAGATAAAAGTTTATAGCACAGAGAGCAAGCCTCAATGTATCAAAATTTTAAAATATCACATAGGAAGTTAAGTGACCCCAAGATGGAATGCAGATTGCAAAAAAGAATCAAAATAATCTAATTCCAAATGTTTGAAACAAACTTACTGAATGGGAGTGAGGGTGGGGGGTGCGGGGGAAGCTGCCCTAAGCAATTTGAGAAATGAGTCTGTAACAGTAAAGGCAAACAGAACTACATTTAAACATTGTATTCTAGGGGTGGCACTTGTGGCTCAAAGGAGTAAGGCACCAGCCCCATATGCTAGAGGTGGTGGGTTCAAACCCAGCCCCGGACAGAAACTGCAAAGAAAAAAAAAACAACATTGTATTCAAGTCATTCCCAGTGGGGGACAATTCTGACACTGCTGTACAGGTATACTAGAATCAAATGATTAATTAAATGCATGGTGGGTGGCAGGTGTCATGTTTTTCCCTGATGAAGTGGGAGTTCACAGGTAAGAAAGGGCAGGAGGCCAGAATGATCTGTGTGGTGATGGATTAGAGTTGGAGACAGCAGTTTGAGTTCACATTTAGCTTAATATAGATACATATGTTTACATATAGAAATATGTAACACCCCCAGGAGCACATTTAGCACTCAGATCTTGATTTCTTTCTTTCTTTCCTTTTTTTTTTTTTTTTTTGAGATAAGAGTCTCACTTTGTCACCCTCAGCAAAGTGCCATGGTGTCATAGCTCACAGCAACCTCAAACTCTTGGGCTCAAGTGATACCCTTGCCTCAGCCTCCTGAGTAGCTGGGAGTACAGGTGCCCGCCGTAGCATTTGGCTATTTTTAGAGACGGGTTCTCACTCTGGGTCAGGTTGGTCTTGAACGCCTGAGCTCAATCCACCTGCCTGGGCCTTCCAGAGTGCTGGGATTACAGGTGTGAGCCACTGTGCCCAGCCCCGACATTTTGGTTTCTAATAGAAATTTTCCATTAAAAAGAACCAGGCTCCTTGGAGAAACAGCTGATTCTAGCCCTGGGGTTGAAAATATAAAAGTTAAGCTTGGAGCATTTGTAGTGACAGATAGTAAGGAAGTCCTCAAAGACAAATTCACTTGCATTGAAGAGGCTGGGGTAAAATGTCACACAGATCCAAAAATGAAAGAGCTCCCAGTGGCCAAAACGGGAATAATTTGAGCAACCAAACGAAGTATTGGATTATAGCCCAAGTATAAACTAAATATCCATGAATCCGTACAGATAGGTACCTTGACCTTGGACTTTCCAGCCTCCAAACTATGAGAAGTAAATTTCTGTTGTTTATAAGCCACCTAGTCTGAGGTTTTTTTTTTTTTTTTGTTATCTCAAATTTTTTTTTGTTTGTTTGTTTGTTTGCTTGTGTTTTTGTTTCTTTCTTTTTTTTTTTATTATAGATAAAAATATGCACCATAGATGTGGCCCAACCCATTACCCTCCCTCCACCCAAACCTCCCCCCTCCCTTCCCCTTCCTTGGTCCTTTTCCCATAGCCTTGTGCTATAGTTGGGTTATAGCCTTCATGTGAAAGCTATAGTTTAGCTTCATAGTAGGGCTGAGTACATTGGATACTTTTTCTTCCATTCCTGGGATACTTTGCTAAGGAGAATATGTTCCAGCTCCATCCATGTAAACATAAAAAAGGTAGAGTCTCCATCTTTCTTTAAGGCTGCATAATATTCCATGGTATACATTGTACCACAATTTGCTAGTCCATTCGTGGGTCGATGGGCACTTGGGCGTCTTCCATGACTTAGCAATTATGAATTGGACTTCAATAAACATTCTGGTACAGATGTCTTTGTTATATTGTGACTTTTGGTCTTCTGGGTATAAACCTAGTAGAGGAATTACAGGATCGAATGGCAGGTCTATTTTTAGGTCTCTAAGTATTCTCCAAACATCCTT